>SJYC01115849.1:29-16366 GCA_006408675.1 Madoqua kirkii | reverse complement strand
TCAATTCTTCGGTGCTCTGCCTTCCTCACAGTCCAACTCTCACATCCATACATGAGCACAGGAAAAACCATAGCCTTGACTAGACGGACCTTAGTCGGCAAAGTAATGTCTCTGCTTTTGAATATACTATCTAGGTTGCTCATAACTTTTCTTCCAAGGAGTAAGCGTCTTTTAATTTCATGGCTGCAGTCACCATCTGCAGTGATTTTGGAGCCCCCCAAAATAAACAGTCTGACACTGTTTCCACTGTTTCCCCATCTATTTCCCATGAAGTGATGGGACCAGATGCCATGATCTTCGTTTTCTGAATGTTGAGCTTTAAGCCAACTTTTTCACTCTCCTCTTTCACTTTCATCAAGAGGCTTTTTAGTTCCTCTTCACTTTCTGCCATAAGGATGGTGTCATCTGCATATCTGAGGTTATTGATATTTCTCAACCTTTCCCTGAAAGCCTTTAGTGAGTTCAGGTCTATTAAACACTAGTTGCCCTGGACTCCTTGTTTGATACCCTCCAATAAACTCTGCACTTTTCTTCACTACAGCCCAGTGTCAGTAGACTGGCCTTACTGTACTTGTGCAAGTGGACCCAGGTTTGGTTTGGTATTTAATAATATAAGCATGCAGGAAAAGTCTAACCTACTTTACCACACTCAGATGTTTAACTGGCTCTCAGGCTCCTAAAAAGACATGTTTCTTCCAGATACAGCATTGCCTACAGTGGGATTTAAGGAAGGTCCACAAATCTCACTTATCGCACACCTTATGCTACAGGCCAGCAAGGAAACAACTGTGTGCCAGATACCCCCAAACCTAAGTAAAGCCCCACATGCTCTAAGTAGACCCACTTTCCAGACCCACTGAACAAGAGGGGCTCCCAAATCAGTAACTTCAGACACCCCAGCTTCATTAGAACTATGGCTCATCTCTCCCCAAAAGATCACTAGCACTAATCTCACTGGGAATTACACCCCTGTTTACTTTCAACACCACCAGAAATTCAAGCTTCCCAGGGCATCAGGGAAAACTCAGCCACAGCAGATCCCTAGTCTTACTTAATCCAAATTTCCACATCCTCCCCCGCACCTCCAGCTATACAAGTTACAGAGCCTAATGTGAAAAGAAAATGGGGATTCCTGTTTAAAAATTAGTAAGAATTTCCTGTTGGTAACAAGGCATTAAATTAAGCCTGTGTTAGTCATTCAGTTGTGTTTAACTCTTTGAGACTCCATGGACTGTAGCCTGCCAGGCTCCTCTGTTCATGAAATTCTGCAGGCAGAAATACTGGATTGGGTAGCCATTTCCTCCTCCAGAAGATCTTCTTGATCCCAGGGACTGAACCTGGGTCTCCTGCCCTACTGGTGGATTCTTTAACATTTGAGCCACGAGGGAAGCATGCTGCTGCTAAGTTGCTTCAGTCGTGTCCGACTCTGTGCGACCCCAGAGACAGCAGCCCACCAGGCTCCCCATCCCTGGGATTCTCTAGGCAAGAACACTGGAGTGGGTGGCCATTTCCTTCTCCAATGCATGAAAGTGAAAAGTGAGAGTGAAGTCGCTCAGTCGTATCAGACTCTTAGCGACTCCATGGACTGCAGCCTATCAGGCTCCTCCGTCCATGGGATTTTCCAGGCAAGAATACGGAGTGGGGTGCCATTGCCTTCTCTGAGGGAAGCTTGGGGGCCTTCTAAGTGTTGGGCTCCACGTGATACACCACGTGATTCACGTTATATAGCCTGTGTTCCTTATTCCAAACACCTTCTGTATTGCCTAATACTGTTATCAGCAATTTATCTGTATTAACCTGTTGCCCGAAATTTCCTCTCTAAACATTGGAAAGAATTTGCTTATCCTAACTAAGTCCAGGCTGTCCCCGGAGGACACTGTCAGGCCCTCATGTCCCGCATATCAGTGCTGAGGATGGGGCGCCTGTCATCGGTACTCACTACTGCTTTTGCTTTTTAGAACTTCCCCTTCCTTCTTCAAAAATCCAGTTTCTTTCAATCCACATCATCCATCTATACCACTTGGGTATCTATGGAACTCCCCCTTGTCCAGACAGGTGCTCAAGAAATATGTGTTGAGAAAGTTCATACATGACTTGTGCAATCATTTGAAAAAAAAATAAACTGAGTAGAATACAAATTCGACTTGCCAGTTGCATAGTAAGAATCTATATACTTTAAGCAAAGTGCCTCTTTGGCCGAAATCACTAACAGTATGTAGATATTTGCATTCTATATTCTAAATTTTATCAGAAAATGGACCCAAACATAGCCTGTTAGGTATCTATACTCTAAATATCTATGATTGTTCCTTTAAGAAGCTGGGAGGGAGAGGAGATGAAGGAGTCATGTGATAGGACTTCAGGGATAAATTCATGTTTCTTGTCAGAGATTGCTGCTAGGATAAACAGAAAACCAGACCCTCTCTCTGCCATGTGGTCCTCGGGTCTGCGCGGTGAGGGCGCTTCGGCTCATGGCTTCCCAATGCTGCCCTCTTCTGGCCGAGCGTGCTCACTGCTAGAGCTGTGCGAAATGAGGCCCCTCAGGAAGAGAAGGGGAATTGGGAGCCAGAGACACTTGATACTGTGAGAGAAACAAGGGGGGAAACAGGAAAGGCAGATTCATACCCCTCCTCGCCCTTGTGTCCACTCGCCTCCTCTTTCCTCTGTATATCATCTTGTCCAGTGCCCTCCTGAACAGAAACAGACAGATGGTACATTTCTGCTGGTTTGCTTTGACAGGGGAGCCAGGCATACTGCAGAGCACGGGGTCACAGAGAGCCAGACGCAGCTGGGTGACTGGGTCGCAACAGCCACCCCAAGCTGCGCGTTGGGAAGAAGGAATCCGTGGCCATCCTGGTCTCATCTTGTCATCGGCCCTCGCATTTCTTGCACAGAATTCCTGCCCCTTGCCCGCACTCGCCTCTTCCTCTGACCTGCGTCCACTGTTGGGCTTCTAGAGAGCCCCCCGACACAGTCGGCCTGCTCATGAACTCACCCCACCACACTGGCCTGCTGGGTTTGCCCATCTATAAATAAGGTCTCCTTCTAACCCTCTGTGCAAATGTTTCACCACCTTCTGGATCTGGGTTCTTCATCTCTGGAAAATACCCTGTTGGTGACAGAAGTTGGGCAGGAAGCATGTTAAAAAAAAAAAAGAAAGAAAGAAAGAGAAAGAGCAGCTTTATCCAGAACACATTACTCAAACATGAATTTTGATAACTTGTTCGTCCTTCCAGCTCTGAATTCTCTCCGCTGTGAGGTCTTCATAATGATGCCTGTCCTCCCATCCGCTTCGGCTGCAGGAGTCAGAACCTGTGTACCTCCTGTCACTGAACCATGCAGTCTTTCACGGTGTCTGCTGATGCTATGCGCTGTGCTTAGTTGCTCAGTCATGTCCGACTCTTTGCAGCCCCATGGACTGTAGCCCGCCAGGCTCCTCTGTCCGTGGGGATTCTCCAAGCAAGAGTACTGGAGTGGGCTGCCATGCCTTCCTCCAGGGGATCGTCCCAACCAAGGGATCACACCCAGGTCTTCCTCATTGCAGGAGGATTCTTTACCATCTGAGCCACCAGGGAAGCCCAAGAATACTGGAGTGGGTAGCCTATCCCTTCTCCAGAGGAACTTCTGGACCCAGGAATTGAACCAGGGTCTCCTGCATTGCAGGCAGATTCTTTAACAGCTAAGCTATCCAGGAAGCCCTTGCTGATGCTATAGTGAAGCATACTTAGCCATATACCCGTGTTCCCTGGCCTTTTAGGGTTGTTTGCCCCTTGCTAACTGAATAACCAGGCTCTAAAGTCACTATTAAATGATGTCAGGCATCCCGGACCTCTTCTCTGGTGATTTTAGGATTAAAGAAGACTACACACCTGTCTCGGCTATTGCTTGCCGTCTGTGGCTCCTTACTGCTCCCTAGATGCTCCTTGAAGCTTCACAGTTGTCCATGTGTAGACACTGGCTCCTCTTTCACTTCACAACTCTACCCAGCACCCCAGCACAGCTGAGGTGAGACAAGGTGAAGGCTTCAAAATATCATACAGAATCAGAGTGCAGGAAAGGGACATTTCAAGTTCAGCAGCAGTGATCACTGCACCTAAGTCCACCAGCCTTGTCTCCATGTAGGGTGACCCCTACCTGCTGTCTGGCAGAGGTGTTGCTATGGTTCAGAACTCCCAACAGGTGGGCGTTCCTCTCAACCTAGTTCTGAGACCAAAATTCCAATTTTTTTTCTTTTTGTCAAGGAGAATGAAAAATCAGTGTACTCAATAATACTTCAGGTTTGAGCTCTGTCCACTGTAAAAAGGGCCATTTATATTCTTTAGCAAAATTTTCTTGCCCCAACTACCCATATGAGATGAATCTTTTCATATCAAGAATGCCTTTTAAATTGTTTCCTCAAATATTAAAAAAAGAACAATCTTTTCTTCAAATAGTAAATGATGCTGCTATATCTGGTCTGTGAAAATGGCTATAATGTCTAAAGTTTTATTTTATTTTATTTTTTGGCCTTATTTACCAACCTTGTCTGCCTTGATAGTAAGAACAACTTCTTGTCCCGCAGTTTCAGCCCAAATACTGTCAGTTTCCCACAAGAGGGAATGTGGTTCCCTAACAAGAAGCCAGGAAGAGATTTATGCTTGAGCTCATGACAGAAACTCCTAATTATGCCCCCCCACCCCAGTCCCTGGTCACTCTTCCTCCTGCTGTGCAGTGAGAACACAGTGTCCAGACCTCCTCGCACTTAGATGCAGCCATGTGGCTGAGATTCAGATGACGAGGATTTCTTCCAGGCTGATTGGGTAACTCCTTGCTTTTTCTCCTCATGTGCATGCTTGCAGGTTAAGTCACTTCACTCGTGCCAACTCTTTGCAACCCTATGGATCTGCCAGGCTCCTCTGTCCCTGGAACTCTCCAGGCAAGAATAATGGAGTAGATTGCCATGCCCTCCTCCAGGGGATCTTCCCTATCCAAGGACTGAACTAGGGTCTCTTATGTCTCCTGCATAAGGTAGGCAGGTTCTGCACCACTTGGGAAGCCCCTCTCTCACCATGGCTGTGTTGACTTGTATATCACATGTTGAAAGTGGCAGAGATTTCATCAGCCTGGAATCCTGAATGATGTCATGAAGGAGGGACACCCCACTGAACTGCTCAGTTGCCCAGGGCTCCTTTTAAAGCAAGAAATAAACTTGTCTTATTACAGCTGTTCGAATATTTTGGTCTGTTTGTTACAGCACTTAGCCTACCTTAATACCAGCTGTAAGCAGAAATCTAATTAGAGGTGCCTCTACACAGGTGTGGGGCTTCCCTGGTGGCTCAGAGGTTAAAGCATCTGCCTGCAGTGCAGGAGACCTGGGTTTGATCCCTGGGTAGGGAAGACTCCCTTGGAGAAGGAAATGGCAACCCACTCCAGTATTCTTGCCTGGAGAATCTCATGGATGGAGGAACCTGGTGGGCTACAGCCCATGGGGTCGCAAAGAATTGGACATGACTGAGTGACTTCACTTCACTTCCTACACAGGTGTGGAGTTAACAGAGGTCTGTGTGGTTGAGAAGGATCATTATGGGTCAAGGAACAGCCTGCCCAACCCCCATGCCCTTTTGACTTCCATTCCAACATTTTGTCTAAAATTTCACCACATGGGTTTCATTACTTTGGATAAAAACATTCTTATAGGAAATGTCTTTTAAAATAACCATGTCATCTGAAGGAGATAGCACAGTAAACCATCAGCCTCCATAAATCCCTTAGTGTGGATGACTTTCTCAAGTTTCTTTCCAGTGAAATAGCTGGTGAAAAGTTGAGAAGGGGATACGGGAGAGGAATGTGGAAGGGCAGACTGGGAGAAATGGAGGGGTATCTGGAGGGTGGAGCACCTAGGCTTTTTTATTTTTCTCTAACAGAAACAGAAGTCTCGGCAGTCATGGTTGGAAGATTAGACAGCAAGATCCAGGAGAAAACTTGAAAGGATTAGGAGGAAAGAGTTCAAGGTGTTCCAAGACAGGTCATGAAGGCACTTAAGGCAAGCATCTTGCTTGACAGTTTGGCTGAATGCCGGTCCTCAAATCAGGTACTTTGAGCACATTTCTTTGACAGTTCAGCCTGCTCTTAAGATCTGCTCATGGCCCCTCAGAAAAGTCCTGGTAAAGATCATAAGAGAACGTTTTTAAGCCATACCAGCACTTTTAGCATTCGAACATTTTGACTGTTCTTCAGTTAGTACCCTATTTAGAGATTCGCATAACTATAAATTTCTATCATTTCAGATTATACAATTATTTTCTTTTCATGTTCATGGAAAGGACGAAGTCATAGGGTCATTGGCATGAAAAGTCAATTGCCAGATGATTAATTGCATTTGTCCATTTATTATTTTTTTGAACAAGGGTGTACATATACCAGAGTCACTTATGATTTAAAATATTAACAGAACATTAAAAATTGGCATCCAGACTTTGAGCATGTTGTGAAATAGCTGTGTATTTCAGGAGTGACAAATCTTGGAGCCAATTTTCGTTGGGCTCTCTGACCCTACTGGCTTTGGGTACAGTGCCCTCTCACTAATGCAAGTAGTGGAGATGGCCAGTGTCCTGTACGAATTAAAGGACTCTACTTCTCAATAGGAGGTTTGGCCTTTTAATTCACATACAGGAACACCTTGTTTTCGGGTGTTTCGCCTATTTTGCTTCTCAGATATTGCATTTTTATTTTTCAAGTTAAGAGCTTGTGTCAACCCTGTGTCAAGCAAGGCCATTGCTGCCATCTTTCCAACAGCGTTTGCTCACTTTGTATCTTTGTGTCCCATTTTGGTAATTTTTGCAATATTTCAAGCTTTTAAAAATTATTATTATACCTGTTATAGTGATCTGTGGCCAATGATCTTTGATTTTTTACTGTAATTGTTTTGGCATTTGGGTATTTTAAAAATATCAAATATGTACATTGCTTTTTTAGATATGCTACTACTGTACACTTATAGACTACAATGTAAACAAATTTTTCTATGCATGAAAAAGTGAAAAAATTTCTGTAATGTGCTTTATTGTGACCGTCACTTGATTGTGGTGGTCTGGAACCAGGTGCACAATGTCTGTGAGGTCTCCCTTCAGATGTTTCTGTTAGCTGTCTGTTGCTGCCATCATAGATTACAAACTTAATGTATTAAGCCACACACATTTATTTTCTTACATTTTTGTAGGTCAGACGTTCAACCCTGGACTCATCAGATAAAAACACATTGTTGGTGGGGCTGTGTTTCTTGCTGAAGGCTCCAGGGGAGAAAGTGTCCCCTTGTTCATTCAGGTTGATGGCAGAATCCAGTTCCTGTGGTTATAGGACGGAGGTTCCAGTTTCTTTGCTGGCTGCCTGCTGGGCTACCCTTAACTTGGAGAAGCTTCTCTCTGATTGACACATAGCTCCCCACATCGCAGAACAAGCCACAGGGTGTGGGATGCTTCTTATGCTGTCATCTCTTACCCTTTTTCTTTCTTATTCTGCTTTTAATGACATGATAATATTGGGCCCATCCAGATAATCCGAGATACTCTCCCCATGACGAGGTGCATAACCTTAACTACATCTGCAAAGGTAACATAGCATGTAAGGTAATATATTCGTAAGTTTGGAGGACTAGGGGCCAACATCTTTGGGGCCATTACTTTGCTGAAAACACACTCAGTTAAGTATCACCTGAAAAACATTGGTCTATAGCTGATGAGTGTGGATCAATGATGGGACCTAGCCCTCATGATGTCTAGGCCAGGTTTCACTTTTTCACTGTAGTTGCTTTATAGCCATGTGGGTTTAATCTCGTATTTCCAGAAGTAGTATTAAAAGGCATCAGAGGCACTCTGGAATCTTGTGTTCCTAGCACCTCTCCCCATTACACATCCAAAAGAACAGTAGTTGAAACAGAGACCATTCGGATTCAATCTTAGCAGGTTTTCAACTAAGATTACCTGGGTGTGGAGGATAGAAGACTTCATTATACTTTTCCCTGCAAGTGTTACCTATTGAATATTATCATAATAAAAATTTAAAATAACTAAGCATAAAACTGTAGCATCCCATGCTAAATTAGCAGTGCTTTTCCTGGTGTAACTCTCTCTGCCCAGTTTGAGCCCCGCTGGATTCTCAGCTGCTCCTCATGTATGAGGGCTGTTTCGTCCAAGTGCAGGAAAACCTCATTTCCATCTCTGGCCACAGTGCTCATAGAGCGCGGGCAGGGCAGCAGAAACAGGCACGGCCTCTCATGTGGGCCAGACAGAGAGTCAGGAGGGAAGTAATAAATGATAAAGGAGGGTGGACCATCGCCAGAGCAAGGGAAGGGCCCCCTCAGGGTTGAGGAAGGAAAGGGCTGAACTTCCTGTCCTGGCCGGGTACGGGATTAAAGCCTATGAGTTGGTTTAGATGGGGTATAAAGAAGAAACACTGCTAATGTCAGAAGCAGAGAAGTTCGGAGAAACCGAGTGCCGTTTTCAGGTTTTTAGAAGGAAGACTTTGGATATTTGCCCTCTTTCTCTTCCCTGCTCACAAATGGGTCTGCCTGTCAGTCACAGCTTCTTTTTCTGAGACTCAGGCCAATATTCCCCAGGCTGATGTCATCTGGTATCATCTGGGGGCTTCCTTGGGGATACTGGGACCCCACTGGGAAATACTTCCAAGGTTGCCTGAAGAGGAGGTCCCATAATGGAGCTCTAACAGATCTCCATGTTTGCCCACTGGAGGATCATCGCCCCCTCCAAACCCCTTATTAGGACAGGCTTGTTCCATCTCCAGGGTTCCCTTCTGATAATACTTGCCCTGCAACACTAATGTGGGTTCAAGTGAGCATCAAGAAATCTTGGAATTCTTCCCATAATCTCAACTAGAGGAGAATTCAATTAGAGATTGTGCCGCACCAGTTGCCAGAGCTGAAAGGGAACTGTATTGCTACTGATGCCCGGAATACCATTACATCCCAGCATCCCAGACCAATAACTGCCTGAGCCAGTATAAGAGCTCCAAGGACCTTCATCTAGTATCTGCTCTTCATCAGCAAGGAGACTGTCTATGGGAACCATTTCAAGGTTCAAATTCACAGCTCACGGATGTGCCAACCATTGTTAAAGAGATCATTTCTCTTTGAGTGCAAGTATCTGCTGTGAATGAGTTCAGGGGAGGGCAGATGGCAAGGAGCAGATGAACTCTTTCCTGTTGATGGTGAGACTTCAATGATGTGACTTGGTGAAAGACGGGAACCCTTGGATTGATGTCAACTTTCTCCACATTTGATACCCTGCAACATTTGCAGGGCAGCTCAGTGGAGCGGGTGGAAGCCCCTTGGTCAGCACTTTGATGTTCCTCAAGATTTTCCTTGTGGGAGCGGTGCTTCCTATAAGAGCTCATTTCTTTCAACCACTTCAAGAACTCAGATTAATAATTCCTACAGATGAGGTAGTTTTATTTTTCTCAAGCTTTGAAAGCAAAGGGTCCAAAGAACCTTTATGACCCCAATGGCCACTCATTTTAAAGTTGAGGCCAGAACTCTTCCTTTATTTCCCTTGCTATCTGACTTCTGAACATTATTAGCAGAAGGCAGAAGTGGCTTTTGGAATACAATGCAATTCAAACTGTACTCTGAATTCTGCAAACTGTTTTCACTTCAGTTTAAGATAAATCCAGACTAGCAGCTGAACTGTAAACATCCTAATTCGCTTAGTTCCTAAACACTGTACAAAACTTTCTCCATGTGTCAGATCATTAGTGCTGGAATAGTTAATCTTATCAATGGTGGCATGTGGCACACAAATGGCAATGGATACGATTTTGGGTTTGGAAGTCTAGCAGTCTCAAGTCTGCTTCCTGACTCCAACCCTTAACTCAAATTCAGTGTGACCTTGAGTTGGCTATTTCAGTCGAAGTATCAGTTTTCTCATGTGTAAAATAAGAATTATATCTACTTGAAGGGTGGCTGTGAGATTTATATAGTGATATACAGAAAGCACTAGACACATTGCCTGATCCACAGTAGATGCACTACATATTAGATGTTATTGTCATTTTTGTTAACTACTTTAGCTAAGAACTAAAGCATCAACTACAAGTCATTGAAGGGTCCCTTTTGCAAGATGCTAATTTTGGGGGAGATATCTAAAAGACTTAAAAAAATAGTTTGTCTCTTGCTTCCTTCAGAACAGGCAGGAATAACAGAAAAAATAGTACAGTTTTCCTAATCTAGCCTTTTACAATAGGCAGATGTATGACCAAATTATTAGGTCAAATAAATTTGCTTGTATAATTTGGAATTCACTGTGCTGTGTAAGGTCATGAATGCAAGGGTTGGAGGAACCTGGTGGATCCGGAATGGCCCTGAAATTCAGCCATTAAATGAACAAAGAGATCAAGCAAAACTGCTACGAGTCCAGGCGAAGCAGCGCTGCCCGCTGCCCGCTGCCCGGGGGAGCAGAATTTCCTGGGCAGAGCCCCTCCCTGGCACTGGCCTCCTCCCAGGAGAGCCCCGCCTCTCTAAATACACATTCAAGGACTCAAATCCAGAGCAGCTGCACAAGCCACTTTCTGTGCATGGACCCTGGGTGGAAAGGCGCGGAACTTGCTGGCAGGCTTTTCGACCTCAACAATAAAGCACCTATGAGGCCGGAGGAGGGCAGAGGAAAGGAACTCTCGCTGGACTTCGCTAGGTGGAGGGAGCCGGTTTCCACAAGGTGATGAATCACACCCAACAAACGAGGCCGGTGTTGATCCTGAATCTTCCTTGTAGCGTTTCTCACCGAGGGAGTAAGAGTTACTATATGGTTCTAGTGTTTTAAGCCCTTAGCTCTGTTTTGATATATCTCTCCTGTTGAACAATTTTGTACAGAAAAGAATTCCAGTCATTGAGTCGATTAAAAACATTTCCCTGGATCAGAAAAAGCAGGGAGGGGCACGTTATTTCAGAAAGCACAGGGATGGGAGGGAAGCCAGTTTTTCTCGGGACTGAAGAGTTGCCTGAAGTCACCCACCGCTAAAATAATAGTCCTAAGCGGTGAGGTTCAGATTCTTGTTCGGGGAAAACAGAACAGATGAAAAAATGGCAACAGCTGGCTCGGAGATTTCCTGGAGATGAAAATGCTAGCTCTGAAGAGGCGCGGCCACGTGTCATTCTGTCCGAGCACCGTGTCTCCCGAGAGGCCCGCGGCGTGTCTAGGCACACGCGCGCAGCTGCTTGTTAGAAGCGTGACACAGCGGTCAAGGCAGGCCACCAGAGCGCTGAGCTGGGCGTCCTGTGCTCATGGCCTTCGGTCGGTTCCAGTTCTTCTTCCCCAACTGCACCCCCACTTTTCCTCCTTCCCCCCATAACCCAACTCTTTCCCAGGGATTTAATGCCTGTAACTCTGTCGTAGGGAGAAAGGGCTTTACTTGGCGACTTTTGGTTTACAGGATCGTTGGTGAACAATCATCTGTCTGGCAGGAAGGTACGCCCACAAATATTACAGGGAACCAACTGGCTCTGGGCGCTTGTCCAAGCAGCTTCGTTTAAGGCATCGAGATCATAGAAACCCTTGGCTGAAAAGTTAAAGAAAAACAGAGGGTAAAAAAAAAAAAAAAGAACAAAGAAAGAAAAGAAAAAGAAAATGGGAAAATGGATCAGTTTTCATTCTGGAGAACCATACTCTACTTTTTATGGAAAGTATTTTCAGGAAATACCTGTTGACTGAGGCTTTTAAACAAATTATATTACTTTTGCCAAAAAAAAAAAAAGTGCTGCTCAGTCTTTTAAGGGCTGAGAACTGTTAGCTCTGAATCAGAGGTTTTTCAGCCCTTGAATTTTAAAAAGGGGAAGACATTGTTTTATGTGTTGTGATATGCATTCTTCACTAATTATTAACATCTTTGTTTACACATTATTATCTTGCAAATAAAACTTTTGGCTTTCTTTCAGTTGACTCCATAAGCTTTCAAAAGAAAAAGAATAAGTCTCTATTTTCCTCTTCTGTAATCGTTCAGAATGTTTTTAGAGGCCACACTGACAGTTGAGAGTGAATTTAAGACAAATTATATCCTAAAAATTTATCATCTCTTTATGGCCATAAACTCAGAGATTCTTTAAGTAATTAAAGTGAAGAATGCAAACAGGATAGTTAAGCTGACAAAAAGAAGTGTCCTTAAGAAAGCAACAAAGACAGCTGAGAGATGTATAATCTCCATTGACAGAGCTTAGGAAAAACGGCATATGGGTTTATTTTAGAGAAACAGTGTGGGATTTAACTTTAGTAAAACTTATTTAAATAGAATGGCTTTGGTACACTAAATTGACTATGTCTTAGAATTACCCCCCAAAAACCACCCCCTCAAATGTAGCCAGGCACTCAAAAATATATCACATAGCTTTTAAAAAATTATTTTCACGGCATATATTTTTTTCATTAAAGCCCAGGCAGTTCTCATATGATTTTTCTGTCTAGTGGTTCATACAAATGTAGCCAATGTTAGATTCTTTAACAGGTCTACTAATGTTCTTTTTCTTTTTATCCTCCATGGGAAATTAAACTCTAGCACAACAGGACCATCTAGTATTTCCCCCTTGGATAAAGGAAGTGTCACTACATATGCAGGATATGAATGTATATTTTGAGTGCTTTAAACCAGTTAAAAAAAGAATGGGACTGACTTTCTCCTTACTCATGAGTTTTAATATGGGCTCAAAAATTCCCAAGTATTCATGGAGAGTTGAAGATGAGTCATCACATTTCTAAAAGTTTTAGTGCCTTTACTTTGTAGTAGGAATTCTCTTCACCCAGAGAGGAAGGGCACGCTCAGAAAGAACAGTAACATGGAGCCAAGAGGAAAATTGCAGAAAGTACAATTATAGGACCTGGCTTTTCCATCTGTAGCCAATCAATAGATTGGTGAACCCCCCAGGGCTTTCAAACCATTAGTTTCTCTTCTATAATTGTGATAATTCTGCTCAAGCAGAGAAAGTGATAGAGATCAGGAGTGAAGGAAACAGGTTTTTTATCAGTTGAGAAATGATGGGAAGTGAGTCTCGAAGAGATAAACAATCTCTTTGTGAGCAAATGCTCTAATTTCAATAGATGGATATTTTCATCTCGAGCTCTCTTCCCATCTGCATGCAGAGTTCTCCTTTTGGCAAGGACTTTGAGTAGTTGAGTTCTGGTAGCTTAGAACTTTATCATGACAATCTAGATTCCATTCTGTGGGCTACTAGAAAACTCTCTTTGGGTCACATGTCTAACAAGAGTGCTCTGAGATAATTGGTACTAAATGGCTTCCAAGGTACCTTCTGGATATGTAAATCTATGATTCTCTTACATAAAGAGAATCAGTTAACTGAATGATACTTCTCTTAATACCAAGAATGGTTTTCCTTCGAGGGGAATCATGGGATCAACTGATAAAATGACAGTGGTAGACAATGACTAAGTCTGAGCTGGCATGGCAAAATCTGTGAACTACTTCATTCTCACCCTGAATAAGTATAAGGCTCTGTAATGAGGCCCCACACGACAGTTTATGAAGTTCAAGTTTCATGTGGCCTGTGCAGTGCTTTACAAAGTATTCACTGCAAAATTTTTAAAATCTGGACATTTCATATAGAAGTCAAGATTTCCAATTTCTTTTGTATTATTGAAAGATACATCACAGTGAAGTTAAGGCTAAGTTTTTTAAGGATAACACCAGGTGGAATTGGGTAGCTGCCATCTCCTTTGGAGAGAGGCAGTGCTCTCAGCTCCCCATGGTTCCCATCTTCCCCTTTTCCACACGTGGACAAATGTGGTCAATTGTGGAATCTGACCAGTGGACCTTGTAAGCATTTCACTTTGGAACCCCTGCTCTTTGAACACTAAGACACATCCATATTTGAAAGCATGTTTCTAGATGTCCCCAGAGGTTAAGCTTCACATTTTTACAGTATTGTGTTTGATAATATATTAATGTAACTTTTGGGAAATACAGCAATTTTCAGTGAGTCCCTCTCCTTGCACAGTTTGCCAGGATATAGCATCTTTGTGTCTCAGCATCTGAAAGCATCCCTTCGGTTGGGCATTTTGGAACTGTTTTTTCTATTGGCCACTGTTTTGTGGCCAAGACGGTAAATGTTGCTGATGTCAGTTGCTTGAGCAAGTAATAAAAGAATACCTCTGCTCTTTTAAGTTTAGAGAGGAAAGTCTTCCCTTATACCATCAAGTCTTTTGTTTTCCAAAAACTTACCAGTAATGGTCCTGACTTCTGGTTTCTTTGGCTCTGGTCTCCTTAGCTCTTTAGGCAACAAGTTGTTTTCATTGTGCCATTTTTTCAGACATTGTGGCTCATGAATGGCAATCGATTTTGTTCCATATTCACGACCACAAATATAGCAAACAACTGTTGGTGGACGTCTTATCATTGTTGGCTGCAAGTAATACAAAATGCCTGTTAGCAGGTTTTGAAATTATACCTTTACATTATACTACATTTAAATTAGCTAGAAAAGTCAAGAAATTTTAAAAAATCTAAACATTTTGGTGAGATTAACCTTTTTAGCAGTTGAGATAAAAATATAGTCCAAGTGACTGAGATGGGAGTGAGGATGTTGCTTTGGGAGGAGAATAGGAAATGAAGAACTAGCCAGAATTTTACATACTGGTACTTTATAAAAGGTATTTTCTCATTTAATAAATACTGATAGGTTGTCTTCTGATTATTCTCCATGCTGCTGCTGCTGCTGCAAGTTGCTTCAGTCATGTCCGACTCTGTGTGACCCCATAGACAGCCTCCCACCAGGCTCCCCCGTCCCTGGGATTCTCCAGGCCAGAACACTGGAGTGGATATTCTCCATGCTGGGAGAATACAAAGATAAATCAGGTATGAATCATCTTCTCAGTACATCAATATGCCTGAGAAATAAAGTAATAAATGTCCTTACAGGCACAGAGAGAGTTTTTAACAGACACTGTTGTAGCCTCTCTCTCATTCGTTCAGGTAAAATGCTTCTGCTACGCCTGTGACTCTGCCTTTTTTGATCTGGCATAGACTTTACCTAGAGACAGGACAACTAATCGATTACAGATGGGAGCTGGTGAATAAAGACCCAGTTTGCCCACTTATGCTGTTTCCTTCAGAAGTCCCCAGTGGGATTGCACCATAGTTACTCATTAACACACTTCCTTCTCTTCCCTGTTTCTTCTCTCACTACTTGACTGAGGTTTCTGGGATCACCTGCCCTCTTAACCTTTGTTTCTGGAAGAACTAAATCTAAGGAAGATTTACAATATATAACCCAATAGGGAGTTTCTGCTTCTGTCTAGGATATAGAACATTACAAGAAACACTTCTCCCACCTCAACAATGAGAACAAATCAGAAATTTTTGAGCCATTGCATACTCAAAGTTGCAAGGTAAACTAATGAACCAAAAAACACGACCTCAGTTTAAGGGTGGATCAGCAGAAACAAAACAAAACCTCCCACACTCCAACTTTACAGGAATTAGAAACAACAGTCGTCTGCCACAGAAACAAGGGCAGGAAAGCTATATGAACTCTTCTGAGGTGCAGCATCCTGGTACCATCTATATTAACTTTCTCATCCACTGGGTCTCACCGCTAGCAATGGGGTGACAGTCCAACACCGGAGAGAGGCAGGAGCCTTGAGAGAAACCCTCACCAATTCAGGAACACAGGGCTGCCGAACTGTGATGGCAAAGCTAGAGAATTAGGCCATGTACTAATCCTGGATAAAAGCAGTAGACTATACATATATATCACAAAAGACATATATGTGACACACGTGTGTGTGTATTTTTGTACATATATATGACAAAATTGCTTTGGACCATGGTCTCTTTAGGAGAAGGCAATGGCACCCCACTCCAGTACTGTTGCCTGGAAAATCCATGGATGGAGGAGCCTGGTGGGCTGCAGTCCATGGGGTCGCTGAGAGTTGGACATGACTCAGTGACTTCATTTTCACTTTTCACTTTCATGCATTGGAGAAGGAAATGGCAACCCACTCCAGTGTTCTTGCCTGGAGAATCCCAGGGATGGCGGAGCCTGGTGGGCTGCCGTCTATGGGGTCACACAGAGTCAGACACGACTGAAGCGACTTAGCAGGAGCAGCAGCAGTGTGGCCTCTTTAAAGAAAAATAATAAAAGAATATGGAATTTATATTCTCTTTTGTAAAAAGTCAGAGTAAACAAGAACACAAATTATAAAATTGGAAATAGATTGTCACAGAATTCTTAGATATTTTTCTTAATTTTTTAAACATAGAATGTGATGTGCTAAAGATGCTGCTGCTGCTGCTGCTGCTGCTAAATCGCTTCAGTCGTGTCCGACTCTGTGCGACCCCACAGATGG
>SJYC01115848.1:0-11331 GCA_006408675.1 Madoqua kirkii | reverse complement strand
ACACATTTGATACACATAAAGACACAAACAGATTACAAGTAACAGGAAGGGAAATTTTTCATATAAACACTAAGCCAATGAAAATAGTATGACTATATTATTAAACTATATTATTAAAATGTATTAAATTCAGAGTTTGGAAATGTTGGAAATCTTCCAGTTGTGAAGATCAGGAAAAGTTTAAAGAGGTAGCATTTGAAGAATAAGCAAAATTTAGATCATAAGGACAGGGAAGAGTCTTCCCTAGTGGCACAGTGTGTAGGGGTCTGCCTACCAATGCAAGGGATACAGGTTTGAGCTCTGGTTCAGGAAGATTCCACATGCTGTGAAGCAGTGAGGCTCATGTGCCACAAGTACAGAGTCTGTGCTCTAGAGCCCATGAGCTGCAACAGGGGCGCCTGTGTGCCTAACGCCTATGCTCCACAGCAAGACAAGGGACAGCAACAAGAACCCTGTGCTCTGCAGCAAGGAGGAGCCACAGCTCGCCACAGCTAGAGGAAGCCTGGGCAGCACCAAGGAGCCAGTGCAACCAAAAATAAATAAATAAAAGTTAAAAAAAAAAGACTGGAAAGGATGGAGGAAACTTTTGGATGCTGAGCAAAGACAGCATGAGCAAAGCCCCATGGACAGAAATCTGGAGGTGATGACAGAGAACAGTGAATAATTCAGTTTGCCTGATCCTCAGTCTAGCACTGAGAACGAGAACCAAACAGAGTAAGCTGAAGCCATGCTGTGAACAACTTTGGATGCCATGCTGAGATCTGGATTTCGTTTTGTAAGTGATAGGAAGCAGAGAGGCAGGGAAATAGCCTGTAACTTCAATTCAGGAAAGTTTGTGTTGCTGTAAAGTATCTAAAAGAACTAACAGGGCAGCATATCTATGAGAGCTTGAGCATTCATTTCTCTGTGAAGTGAAAATTGCTTAGTCATGTCTGACTCTGTGACCCCATGGAATAGTCCATGGAACTCTCCAGGCCAGAATACTGGCATGGGTAGCCTGTTGCTTCTTCAGGTGATCTTCCCAACCCAGGGATTGAACCCAGGTCTCCTGCACTGCAGGTGGATTCTTTACCAACTCAGCCACCAGGGAAGCCCAAGTAAATCATGGGTCCAAGAAAATACCAATGCCTTATCCTAGATGACAAGGAAGATGGTGATGTCAGTTTCAGAAAGGGAGAAGTTTGAAAAGACAGGTTGGGGAAGGAGAGAAAAGAGATTCTGTCTTGGAACTGTTGAGTTTGACGTATTAGTGGAATTTAAACATGAATAAGCTCAGCCAAAATAAGAAACAGAAGCCTATACTTTGGGATTAGTGGGATTCAGAGCTATTTGCACAGAGAAGAGGTTTAAAACCATAAAAATTCCAGCAGAGGAATATATAGAGAGTAAGTAGAGAAAATTTCCTGGGAGAATATCTACCAGGAGATTGAGCAGGGGAAATTGAAGCCTAAAGAGATAAAGGTTCAAGTTCAAAGTTAAAGAAACAAGGCTTGGAGACAAAAGACTCCATTCACAATTCTGGAAACGCTTCTGGTTCCAGAAAGTTGGTATCATCCATCGAGTCTGTCAAATACTCCAGGACGTAATGGGTGGTTCAGGAAGGCAGTTAAATGTGGTGGCCAGTAGGTTATGAGGCAGTGACTTTTGATAATTTAGTTCCAATGGGATGATAAAGAATAAAAACTAAACTGTTAAGAGTTAAAGATTAGGTCAAGAAGAAAAGTACACGTTCAAAAAGTTTGCAGAAAAGATATTTGAGAAAGAAGTAGAGTTAAAGATCAGCTTTGTCATTGTTGTTGTTGTTGTTAGGATAGGAGTATTTGGAGAGGAGAGCAAGAAACTGTGGTCCTAAGAGAAAAGAGATAATCAACAGAAAAAGTCTCTGAGGAGGTAGGAGGAGATGGGATCAAGGGTGTGGAGATGGGAAAGGGAAAAAGGAAGAAAAATAAAATAGATGGATTTAGAGAAAGGTTATTGGAGAGAAGGGAGGCACTAGTGGAGCTCATATAAAATGAATGTAATCTTCTAAGTATGAGGCAAAGTAATCTTCAGAGATTCCAATCCTGGGAAATAGGATAGTGAAAAATACTGGGATTAAGCACTGTGGGAAATGTTATAGTGACTCAGTTAGGGAAGAATACTCACTGAATAATGGAAAAGGGCCAGTTAAGTTGAGCTGCAAGAAATTTCAGTGAAATTAAATGACTTTTTTCAATATTTCTCAAGTAGCCCTGGGTGGCATGAAAGAAGAACCAAATTTAGTTGGTGGTGTGGTCTCCATTGGGGAAATAAAATATGGTAAAGTGTGTACATGTTTTAGAATCAGCTTGTTTTTAACAAGATTGTTGGGGGTTACACCTGCAGTGGAAAAAGCACAGGGCAAGATCAACATCAGAAGGGAACACATTTATATTTCTGAATGCCCAAGCAGAAATAACAGATTTGAGATGAGTAAATCTGCAGTGAATGCAGACCAAGCAAAATGGACAGTGGAGTTACTTCCTGGATGATCCGAGCTTAAAAAAGCACATTTTTGAGGAAAAGTATTTTTATTCTTTCTATACTGACCTATGTGAATATACTATGTTCATCAAAATAATAAAATAGTTCTTTATCTTTCCCTCTTATTAGCCATGTAGCAAAGCCTAACACTTGAAAAGTGACTTTAAAAATATTTGGGGAATTCAAGACCTAAGAGAAAGAATAAAGCAGAAAAAACAGCCAAAACTTCCTTCAGTTCAGTTCAGTTCAGTTCAGTCACTCAGTCGTGTCTGACTCTTTGCGACCCCATGAATCACAGCATGCCAGGCCTCCCTGTCCATCACCGACTCCTGGTTCACTCAGACTCACATCCATCCAGTCAGTGATGCCATCCTGCCATCTCATCCTCAGTCCTCCCCTTCTCCTCCTTCCTCCAATCCCTCCCAGCATGAAAGTCTTTTCCAATGAGTCAACTCTTCGCATGAGGTGGCCAAAGTACTGGAGTTTCAGCTTGAGCATCATTACATCCAAAGAAATCCCAGGGCTGATCTCCTTCAGAATGGACTGGTTGAATCTCCTTGCAGTCCAAGGGACTCTCAAGAGTCTTCTCCAACACCATAGTTCAAAAGCATCAATTCTTTGGCGCTTAGCCTTCTTCACAGTCCAACTCTCCTTACTATTTGTATATATTTACTTGAAAGACAAATGCAGGTTTTTTAACTTTTAGAATGAGAGTTATTCTTTTGACTTTGAGAATAATGATTTTATTAAAATTACATATGTAAAGTATGAACCTTAACTAAGCATGTAAGCAAAATAAATGGTATGGGTCATAAACGAAGACATTCATGTCACATTGTCATAAGATTTCTTCTGGTACGAAAAATTAAAAGAAAACAAGCAGACACAGAGGCTAGAATACATGTACAAAATAACTTACAGGGATGTGGGAGAAAATTAATACCAAAACAAGGCAAAGATGTCCTGTATTGTATTTTCCAAAACCTGCCCCATGCTCTATATTTGTGGTCGAACTGCAGTTGAACTTGCAAAATACTCCATATTCTTAAGTTTTGAGCATTTTACTCTTAAAGCCATGCTCCAGGGAAGTGCAAGCAACCCAGACACACAGCTGAAGAGAAAAATCCCTCCCCATGGGTTTGAATGGAGATAAGAGAACCTTTTACTGTTCATTAATTTCACAACTGTCAGTCTGAAATTTCAGAGAAAGCTGAAAAATCAGCTTGTGGTTACTGCCACTGCCCTATTTGCCAAGGTTTTACTCTTCAACCTCTTCATGTTTTCAGATGGAAGTTGATGTGTGGGAGATTAAGAAGAGAGGAAGAAGAGACCAAATTACAGGCGGAAAGAGTAGAGGCCCCTTCTTGGCGAGTGTGCTACTGTGACTGCATAGCTGAGCGAGGCAATGGTGTGGGAAGGTGTGCCCAGGGGGCTTGTCTACATGGGTCCTGCCAGGGCCAGCCAACTCTAGGAAGTTTAGTGAAAGGGGGAGTGTGGCAAAGAGGAAGCCAAGCTGTCTAAATTTTCTGCAGAGCAAAGGATTAGATTAACAGTTTTCCTGTCAACATCTCAGATCATATTTGGGGGATAAGGCATGATTTTTTAAGAAGTTAATCTCTGAATCGATCTGAATCAATGAATCTGATGTGAACTGTTTTGGGGGGCAACTACTGATAAATGCCCCTACACAGCAAGTTTATTAGGGCTCATTGCATTTTGTTCTTGTTTCAGTGTCCTGGGAAAGTCTATTTAGGTTGGATGTAGCCAGAGGCAATTGAACACTTCAGGGGAAGTTTTCATATGTGTATATTTCTTTCAACTAACTTTCATATGTTTTTAATCATTTTGCTGGCCACTATTGGAATTATTATTCTATTTTCCATGCAGCACTTTTTTTTCTCTTTAGTTAATGTCTTTTCTCTGTCAGGAATGCCTCATGTTCCATTTTGTAAGCCAAGACTATGCAATGCAAAGGGAAGTGGACATTTAACAGCTTTCCTCCTGATCAGTGTAGATGACCTGTCATCCATCCATTTGTTTTTAGTTTGCAATATCACCGTTGAGTCAAAAGGGAAAGAATAAGGATCTAGAAAAGAGAGTGGTTTAGTGGATAACCTTGAGAGGTGTTGATAGAAGAGGAATGGACATGGTTCCAGAAAACCTAGACTAGAATACCTATTTTAAATCATTTCAAACAGCTTTCAATGACCTCCCTAAGTGCTCAGGCAGAAAGAAAACCACAGTGAACCACACAACTAAATAGCTAATAGAGCTTATAAAAGGACATATAATAACTGGTCAGAAGGAAAAAATAGTCCTTACATTAACTACTATTGCATGAACCTTAATGAAAGAGATATTAAAAACCAAAGCGGAAGTTATTATTGAGGCTTTCCAGGTGGCACAATGGTAAAGAATCCATCTGCCAATGCAGGAGATGCAAGCGATGTTGGTTTGATCCCTGGATTGGGAAGATCCCTTAGGTAGGAAATGGCAACCCACTCTAGTATTCTCGCCTGGGAAATTCCATGGATAGAGGAGCCTGGCGGGCTACAGTCCAGGGGGTCGCAAAGAGTTGGACATGACACAGCACACACACAAATTTATTACTAGCGGTTTTACAGAGGATAAGAAACACTTTACACTTGGTCATTTCTTATATTAATCACACAATAAATACTAAGTAGTAATAAGTGAAATTATAGTTGTGTGGTGTTATTTACAGGAAATTTAGGAGAACGTTCTCCAATGATGTAACTTTGGGGAGATTTGTTGTGAAATATCAATTAGTAACATATATGGAGCCATTAGCCTCTTTGAAAATCTAATGGTGGAATGGCCAGCTCCCCAGAAATTGTACATGCATGGAGAACCATGGATATGACTTAGAATGACTGGTGGACTCCCTAAAGCTCATCCATTAGTCCCATGAAGGAGACTGTTGGGCCTTCAGTTACAGCCAAATTTTTCCTTTAAAATAGATGCTCCTTTGCGCAAGGCATCATTTGGCATCATTTAAATGCCTCAAAAAGTACTGAGTGGAATCCTGCAAGAACTTGTGAAATATACCACCTCTGGCTTTAGGAAGATCTTAAGTTCTGCTTTGTGTAAAACAGTCCCTAATGTACCTGTTGTCTTGACTAATATCAACAGTGTCCTCTTTTAGTCTCTGAAATGTCCCTGTTTGGTCAACAAACTACACAGACACTTTTGAAAAACATCAATTCATAAAATATAAGCAATCAAGAGATGAAACCAAAACAGCAAAAATAAACTTAGAAATATTAAAACTGTGAAACCATATGGAGAAATATGAATTTATAAGATTGGCAGTGAATCCATTTAAATACAGAACTAAGGTAAAATGACTATAAGAATTTATGGTTAGAAAAGCAACATGTCTTGACAAAAATACCTTACAAAAATCGATGAGGGAGGGAGAGGTGAAAGGCTGCTAATGATACTAAATTTTCCAGCTTTCATGGCAAACAGTCAGTTAAATCAGTGTAACAGTAAAATATGGAGTGAAAACTGAAAACAAATTCTTTAATAATTTTTCTTTGTTTTTTAATGTTGGTGGGTCCTTTAAAACCTAACACTCTTTTAGCGAAGAAATATTTTTCTGAAGTTCAGCAATGAACTTCAGCCAAATGAAGTTTCATTTGGCTCTTATTGTTGAATTCAAGTAAAATTAAATATATTATCTTCATCAATAATAACTTTGATAAGATGATCTCACTTCAATGAGAATATGCATGTCAATATGTTATTTACATAGAGAGATGTCTGGAATGATATTCACTAAGGTCAACCTCTGGAGAAGGAAACGGCAATCCACTCCAGTATTCTTGCCTGGAGAATCCCATGGATGGAGAAGCCTAGTAGGTTACAGTCCACGGGGTTGCAGAGTCGGACAAGGTCAACCTAAACTGTGGGAAATTTTAATGCTAATTTTATACTTTTATAACAGCTTGAATTTTTATAATGAATTTGTGTCATTTTTATAATAATAATAAAACAATAAAAAATATCAACTTCAGAGTCAAAACTTAGGTGGAGATTAGGTAATAAAATCAGTTCTAAAAGGAAAAATCAAATGGAGTCCAAATTACTTTTAGGCAATTTGAACAGAACTTGACAAGAGGCTAGAAACCTATCCATAGGCAAAAGAAGCCCCTCTATAAAGGGAGGAGAGTCCAAGAGCACAAGAGCACCCAGTAACTATGCACAACCCTCAAGTCATTTACTTGCTGGAGGATTTTTTGCTTCCCTCACTTCTAGCTGGGAACCCAGGAGATGTGTATAAGAGACAGATATAATACAGTTTAGTAATAGAACCAATTAGTAATTGACATTAAAATTAACATTAGGAATGAATACAGCTTTGCATAGAATAAAATAAATATATAATGCAAAATGAAAATGTTGACTATCTTAAATTACATTATTCCAGTAATGCTATCTTATTTTGTCAATCTTTTATAGTTGAATATATTAGTTAAATGCTTGCATGATGTAACTTAACTGAAATCCTAGAACTCAGTTACAAAGGCCTGGAAAAATAATCTGAACACAGGATTTAGTACAAGTCTGTTTCTACCATAGCATAAGATAGCTCTTCCTGATAGTTTTATTTTATTCAGACTTGTTTCCCTGGCTTGCTTGCATTCACCAAAAAATGAATTCACAAATAACTGGATGAGACTTGTAAGGTATGAGCCATCCTGTGTTGAAAAGTGACGGCCAAAAAGTTGGTTTGGGGGCTGCATGGGCTGAACCGTCCCTTGGGGGCCTATGTTGCTGACTGTGGCTTGACTGAGAAATCATTGTCTAACATTCAGCCTCCCAAATGCTTCCCCACCCTGTGCCTCTAAAGTAGGTATAACTATTTACCTGCTACCAGGGAACAAAGGAAGCCTCCCACATTTGCACACTGGAAGGCTGCAGTTAGCTGGATTTATTTGCTGTCATTAAAGTATCTGGCTTGCTGGTTTTGGAGAGGCTATTTTAGTGGGGCTGGGCCAAAGCAGCCATATCGAAATGTAAAAGATGTCTTTCTTACCAAATATGTATATAAATAAAATACCTGGCTCTTTCCCCCAAGTGACACGTTTCACACATTACTTAGAAACAAACACTACTGCAAATTTAATGCTCTTTTCCCCCCCTTTTAGTTTGCATGATAACATCCCTGTAACAACACAGCCTCATGCCCTGTGTTCATTTGCGGACACTGATTAACCTGAGTCAGAAAGAGACCAGGGAAACTAGAAGTGTGGGAATGTCCTGAAAAGGAAACAGTCCTTGTGCCCCAAACCACCACTTTGAGTCAAATAGGAAAAAGTGCCCCACCATAAGACACTTTCAAACCATCTTAGTTGTGATCATTAATCTGTAATGATGCAAATCACTGGATGTAATATTTTAAAATGGTGACCATGGGGAAGCACACACAGGACAGTCCTTGCCCTCCTGTCTCAGGACGTGGCCTAGAATCGGCCCTGTGGGTGTGCACTGTGTATCCCAGATGGAGTGTGGCTGGTCATGAGCACAGTATGGTCGTTTCTGCACACATCTGGGTTGAATCACAGACATTTCAACTTCATGAAAGCCGGTAAAGCAATTGTTCTAAATATTGATATTGAAGTTGCACTGTGAGCAGAAAGAAAGCAGAGACCTCTGCTGAAAACACGGATGAGACTCAGTCGGCAGATGAGGCTGGCACTAGCTGGAAAGGCACTGGGAGGAAAGGGCCGCAACCCTGGAGGTGGCTCAAGTGTAGCCCAGAGGCTGCTGTTCAGGAAGAACACTGATTACAGGCCATGAGCCAGGCACTGTGCTAGGGACAGACCCGGAACTAGCCGTAACGGTGGGAATGATTGCACTTAAATTCACCACCTTTATTTGGGAAATATTTTTAATGTTTTTCCTAAGCTCTTTGCCTGAGGCAGTAAGTCAGGTTGATAGACCCCTAACTGGGGTGCACAGAGCCCATTCCCCTTGAAATTAGTCAAGAAACAAAGGAAGAAAGGGACTTGCTGTATGGAGTAAGCCTTCTTGACCTCTCTGCCCATTGATATGTTTGAACTCACACTGCTTAGTTCTGATGATTGTTCTCCAGATGGGAAACTTCTCTAGGATCCTGGAGTTTTCTGTGGTCCTTAAAAATTTTAGAAGCTTTGGCTCCCAGATATCTGATCCACAAGAAAAGCCTCACTGTTCTGGAGTCTCCCACAGGTGACCCAGATGGTGTTTGGCAGCTGGCGTGAGTTACCCTCAGCCCTGGCATGAAGCCTGTGCACCTGGTCCCTGGGCTCAACTATTACACAACTCTGTGGGTCATATCATGGGTCCTTTGTGACCAAGCTGTCCTCTTTTCAGCATCTCACCCAGGCTACACCATAGAACTACCTCCTCTCTGCTTCATATTCTAGATTTCAGACTGTAAACTGATGGACTCAGCACAATTTCAGCCAGTGGACATTCTTGTTTTATTTGACTGGCATGATGCTCTTAGAAGTTTCAAATGTGAATATCTTTAGGTGGGACTTACTCTCATGGATACTGTACTCTCCACCACTCGCTATGGCCCTACATGCAACTGCCAAACCCTGGAAGCATATGAGCCTGTGACTGAGCAGCCTATTTTTCCCACTCTGTCTTCAACTTTGCTGTTGTTCACTCACTCAGTCGTGTCCAACTCTTTGTGACCCCATGGACTGCAGCACACCAGGCTTCCCTGTCCTTCACCATCTCCGGAGTTTGCTCAAACTCATGTCCATTGAGTTGGTGATCCCATCCAACCATCTCAGCCTCTGTCGCCCCCTTCTCCTCCTGCTCTCAGTCTTTCCCAGGATCAGAGTCTTTTCCAATGAGTCGGCTCTTTGCATCAGGTGGCCAAAGTATTGGAACTTCAGCTTCAGCATCAGTCCTTTCAGTGAATATTCAGAGTGCCCCATTTATCTCAACAAAAGGTATTTGCCTTAATTTCTAAGAAATGAGCTAAACTTAGTTAATTTGCATGAATGTGCCAGTGGCTAGACATGGGTTGCTCCTTATCTAGAAGATCTTTGCATTTTAGCTGGGATTTCCTATGGAGTCAGTGCTTTGAGTCAAAGGAATGAACCTCTGGCTCTGGAATTTAAGAAGTAGGGCAGGCACTTTAGAAAACAAGTAGGCAGCGATATATTAGTGATCGTCACACTGAAATGTCCCTGCTCTCTTTGATTATAAGCACATAGGCAATTTGAACAGAACTTGACAAGAGGCTAGAAACCTATCCATAGGCAAAAGAAGCCCCTCTATAAAGGGAGGAGAGTCCAAGAGCACAAGAGCACCCAGTAACTATGCACAACCCTCAAGTCATTTACTTGCTGGAGGATTTTTTGCTTCCCTCACTTCTAGCTGGGAACCCAGGTTGTCTATAGCTGGGGCCACTCTGCCAAGGCCTGAGGGAATCATTCTGTGACTGTGCAGCTTTTGGATGGGTGTTTCTCTTTCTGCTTCACAAAATGAACATAAAGAATTTGGGCCATAGCTTCTGTTTTCGATTTTCCACACTCCTTATCCCTTCTATTAGGCCAAATAATTGAAATGTTTGTGGTGAGCGCACAAGACGTATCATAGCATGCAGTAAGGTCAGATGGGGAAATAAGAGGGAAAGTTTTTCTTCCCTACACTTGAGGAAAAAAGAGCAAACCCTTTTAGAAATTCTTGTGTAAGACATGGAGAACAAAAGTATGGCGACCAGTGGGGGATGAGGGGTTGAGATGGGTTGGGAGTCTGAGACTGGCATACATGCACTACTATGGATAAACTAGATAACTGAGGCCAGATTGTACAGCGCAGGGACCTCTGTGCAGCATTCTGTGGTGAACTAAAGGGAAAGAAACCCAAGGAAGAGGGGATGATGTATGCATATAGCTGAGTTGCTTTGCTGTGCAGCAGAAATTAACACAATACTGTAAAGCAACCATGCTTGCTTGAGGGCTCAGGTGCTCAGTATTGTCTGACTCTCTGCGGCCCCATGCATGGGAGCCCGCCAAGCTCCTCTGTCCATGGGATTCTCCAGTCAAGAATGCTAGAGTGTGTTGCCATGCCCTCCTCCAGGGGATTGTCTCATCCCAGGGATAGAATCTGCAACTCTTGTGTCTCCTGTGTTGGCAGGTGGATTCTTTACCACTAGTGCCAAGTGGGAAAGCAACCACACTCCAATATAAAATAGAAATAAATCATTGTGTATATTCCAATATTGAAAATGTCCAACCAAGAGGCAGCTAACTACGAGGTGCTTTCTAAGTGCCGGTCCCTGTAGTAAGCGCTTAAGATGATTTATCTTAATACTTCTCACAATAATCCTCTGCATAAAATGCAGTATTCCCATGTTACAAACAAGGAGACTGAGGTGCTGAGCTGTTAGTAAATGGTAAAGTTGCTTTTCACCCAGACATTAGGTCTTCAGGCTGCCTGCACTGCCACTGTGAAGGAAATAGGGACTAGAGGCAGCTAACTACGAGGTGCTTTCTAAGTGCCGGTCCCTGTAGTAAGCACTTAAGATGATTTATCTTAATACTTCTCACAATAATCCTCTGCATAAAATGCAGTATTCCCATGTTACAAACAAGGAGACTGAGGTGCTGAGCTGTTAGTAAATGGTAAAGTTGCTTTTCACCCAGACATTAGGTCTTCAGGCTGCCTGCACTGCCACTGTGAAGGAAATAGGGACGTACTGACATGTGGTTGTTTGTCAGACATGATCCCGGGTTCTTCGCAAGTATTCTCATGTTTAACCCTCTGACTGTGTGGATCACAATGAACTGTGGAATATTC
>SJYC01115847.1:0-17893 GCA_006408675.1 Madoqua kirkii | reverse complement strand
CCTGGTTAATGATGAAATTTCAGGTCAAGACCCAGTGACATTTCACTATATAGGCTGCAGACCCCTAGGGTCATGCTTATTTACAACTGCCCAAATCAGCGGTCACAGCCTGGTGTCTGACCCAAACATGGGGTACAGAGTGGCAGCAGGAACTGAGTATTTCCCAGATCCATGAACACACCTTGCTGACTTGGTCTGCATGGGAGTTACTTCCCCATAGACTATAGCCACGTCTATAGTCTGCTACATTGTAAAGCATGTTTAGTTCTGCAAGTGCTCCAGTGTCTAATTACTGCTAAAGTCATCTGGGGTTTTTGACACAGATTCTATTTTAGTACGATAAACTCACCATCACCCAGTATTGCCAAAAGTGAATTCCTAAGGTAGACTACTAAAATAAACCAGTAATAAATATTGGCACTTGGAATGGGAATGATATCTCTGTAATGTAGACACAGCATTTTTGACTCATTTTCAAATAACAGTCTCTCCCAAGGATTATTGGTATGAGGGATTCAGAGAAGAAAGAAGTCCATCTCTCTTTTAGGCAGCAGAATGAAAGAGGACCGGGGACCCACTGGGCAAGGATGTTTTTATATCTGAGACATAGCCCCGGAGTCCAATAGGGGATCAACTTAGGTTTCACTGAGGCAGAAATGGGCATTGAAAGAAAACCATCCTAGGGGATGAGGGAGCTGATTCCGGGGGCATTTTTCTCTCATTCCCCTGGAGGTAGAATGTATCCCCAGGCCTACCCAATGCATAGCGTGTGGCACCAATTACCTTATCAGTCACAGGGGCTGCTGCCACGTTCCTCTGAGACTTGAAATTAGTGGACTCTTTCAGGCCACCTCTACTCCCTAATGTCAAGTCCTGAGCTCTTGGCCCACTAGGTTGAGCTTTACAACTTCTCTGGTGTACTGGGAGGCGGTCAGGGACAAAGGCCTGACTACAGTTTGGGCAGGACATGAGCTGGCCTTGCCGTGGCCCTGCGTGGCGGGCTGTCCAGTGAGAAGGGGCTGAGGCTTCTGCGGGAGTGGCTGGCGGAACTCCCTGGGGAGTCGGTAATTTTCTACTTTCCACTTTTCCAGGCATTTGGGCTCATGGATAGGAAGAGACAGGGTACCAAATTCTCTCCCACAGATGTAGCAGAAGACAGTCCTCGGTCGGGCTGTGATGCCACTGGAAGCTTTCTCGAGAGCGGCAAGAGCATCAGATCCGTCCAGGCTTGGTGGCCTGGGCCCCTCAGACTTCTGCCTGCAGCCCCTCTGATGAACCAGAAGCTGGTCTGGCAAGAATGTGTGGCCGCAGGACTCACAGGGCAGCAGCTGAGCCTGGGAGCTCTGGAAGGCTGCCTCATTCGCGGCCTGAAGACTGTAGGACCCATTTCCATTGAGAGGAGGTGGTTTGGAAGGTTCTGGCCTCCTCAGGCGCTTGGGCAACTTGCTGTTTTCAATACGCCACTTCTCCAGGCACTGGGGTTCATGAATGCCAAGGGATTGGGACCCAAATTCTCGGCCACAGATATAGCACACCCGGAACCCGGGCCTGCGGGATGGGATCACGGGGGGCCTGGGCTGGCTTTCAGACATAATCCTCCTACTGGACTGCTTTGAGAGAATTACAGTTCCAGGTCTGTTTTTCCGAGGGTTTGTCTTTATTTTTTCACCCCAATTGTCATGCTCTATTTCTGGCAAGAAGCTAGAATGGGACTCACCAAATAGAAGAGCGTGGTTTATAAGAAAGGTGGGCTCTTTGGAATGGTGGAAAGACTGTTGCAATGTGGAAACCCTTTTCTCCTCTTCTCTTTCCATTAACAAAGAAGGCTTTCTCTAAGGCTTGCTCTGATTTCAGGCCAGACGCATTTTGGGCTTCTGCTTAGAGTGAAGGTTAGTCAGGTTGGCTGTCTTGGGGTTCCACATCGTAGCCAGTACCTTAGATCCAAAGACTGTGACTCAGAGCTTCATTGCAGGGCAGCAGTCTGGAATGCTGGAAAGTCCCCATGAAACCTCAGATGCCTCAAGATCTGCAGGGGAAATATAAATCAAGAAGTTATTGCATACACACACATTCACACACACACATTCACGTGCGTGCACACACACACACACATATTTTAAGTTGATAAAGAACAGTAATTTTTTTGACTGAGCATCCTCTTTGGCCATCATAATAACTACACATAGGATTTGTTCAGTAAATATTGGAATAAATATGAAAAACATTTCTGTTATGAACTGCACTGTTACCGCATCAAACAAAAGAAGTGTTCGCTCGATATTGCAAAGGAAGATGGACAATTATTGCACATCTCGACACATATGGTATGAACCAAGAGGCATGGTGGTGAGGTCATGCAGAAGAGAACCGAGGCTTCTGAAAACTAGATTAATGAAACTGCGGATCAAGTACAAAAGACCTCCCATTACCTTAGGGATTCTTTTTAGTGCCACAGATCCCTTTGTTAGTTCTTTGAAGCCTATGGACCTCTTCCCAGAATAATAATTTTAAAAGAAAAATATAAAATTCTTACTAGTACAAGTGAAACTAATTTTATTAAAATAATTTATCAAATATTTTTAGTTTTGATTTCTCTTTTACTTGAACTATAGTCATAGGCCAGACTTTTTGAGTGTCCATGAGCCTAAGGTTAAGAACCAGGAGAAGTAATTAAAGCTTGAACAGGAAGATTATCAGGAAGCCTTCAGAGTGAGTTGAGCTTCTTATAACCTACCAGGTATCCACTCTTCTTTATTATGGGACTGGAGTATTAATAAATTATGGCTGTAATTGTCAAGCCAAGAATGTAACTTTGGGCTCTGTTCTTCCTGGTGGTCTATCTGTACACCTTCCCTGGGATGAAGATGCTCAGACTTCAGTTGATGTTTCTTTAACAGATGTTGTATTCATGTTCTTGTTTTATACAGATATATCTTTTTATAGACATCAGTCTACCTATCTGTCAAACTATCTTTTTTTAAAAATAAAAACATGGCCAACAATTTTCCTAAACTAGAAGAAAGGGCTGATAAAGTCTCATTAAGTCAGAAGCCAAAGGAGTTTTTACCTTGGGGAAAGGCATGAGTCATTTTTATCCCAGTCTACAACCTAGTTCAAGAAAGATTATCTTCAAAAGTCTTAGGACCTTCTTCATTTCCTGAAGGATGACCTCACTCTGGATTAGGGGTTCTTTAGCATTGGCTCCCATTCACAGGAGGAGCGGCACCTGATCTGAGGCTAGACCCTACAGCCATCGGCAGGCACTTGAATTCAATCACACCATGGACAGCTGTGCTGGTTGTATCAGAACACTGTTCAGGCATTGTGGCTGAGAAGCGACAAAAAGTTGTGAGATCTGCACTCAGTTCCTGCATTTTGGTGCCAAGAAAAGTGTGAATCTTTGCAATTAAGGCTATCAAATCAGCTCTGGCACAGAAAAGGAAGTTATTCTTCATTTTGACAGATCCTAAGACAGTGAAATTAACACATGTGACAAAAGAATGTGCTGGCCCCAAACAGAATGACCAGCACAGAAAATGAGGCTTGAAGAAACAGAATTTATCACTTGATTATCACCATCCAAAAGAGAAAGTGGCTCTAGAGAGCACAAATGATCCAATAAAAATTATTTCATTAGATTTTAAATAGCACATGGGTAAAATAATCCCCCAAACCACTCTGCTTTGTTGGTTCTGATTTCTTATTAACCAAGGACTTCCTGTTTTAGTTTCCCATTTTCCTTGCTACCAAGAAGTTGCACATAGCAAAAGCATTTAAGGAGACCAATAGGAAAAATTACTGCAATCAAATAAACTAAACTTGTGAAACTTCCCTAAACTTGCTTACAATCTTCCCTCTTCACCATGCTGCTCCCCCAGATGACAATTTTGAGAAAACCCCATGACTTGCCCCGATAATTCGTCCATCTCTTTTCTATGTTAAAGATAACTAATATTTATTTAATGCTAACTATGCATCAGACATTGTACTAATTTTTACATACATAATTATAGTTAATTCTCAAATGATTATCAGACAGGTATTATTATTTTAATTTTTACAAAGAATAAGCTATGACTCAGAAAAGACAAGTAACTTGCCCAAGACAGTCAGTTTCTAAATGACAGAACTGGGAATCAATTCCAGCTCTCTTTGGCTCCAGTCCTTGACTCTTTCCATTATTCATTCTGTCTAAAATTCCACCGACAGAGCTTCTTAAGTTTTCATCCCTATTTTAATGTACAATTCATATGCCCCATGGGTTTATGAAGGTAACTAAGCTCTCACTCGCTTTTATGCTCCCCTTTAGAAGAAGGAAGGGGTGAGAGGGAGGAGGGGAATAGGGCACAGAAGAAGATAAATCTTTGAGATGGAAAAAGCAGGTGAGAAATCAGGGTTACTGAAGACAGTGTTTCTCCTTAAAGCAACAGGGATCATTTTATTTTGCTGTGACTGGTTTTCTGGAAGTTATTCTCTGCATGATGTGCAAAAATACCCTTTCCTGATCTCACCAGTATCCTTAAGAAAAATCTGTACTACTGGCCACAGATGGTGGGTGAGGGGAACTGGGATGCAAGGGTGGGTGCAGGGTGAAAGTGAAGGCTGTCCAAAGAGGTCAGACTGGCGGTCAGTCTGCAGCCCTGTTGCTACTTTGATTAGGGATGGATCTTTATGCATGCAGGCATTCATGCCTTTTCTCTGCAGCAAAAAATGACAAAATCATAACATTCCCACTGAATCTTCATCTTTTCTTTTTTCATTCCTCCTTCAATGTCCTCCTGAAGATTGTCTCATTGTGATTAAAGGTGTCCATGTGTGGAAAATGAGGTAGCTAAGACCAAGTGACACCTGGGGAGACTGAGGTGTTTACTAGAAAAATTTATGATGTTTCTCCCAGCGAGTCTGCTAAGGCAATGGGACAAGGCACAGCATGATCAGTAGCTCTATCCTATAAGTTCTAAAAGGGAAAGTGCTAGAAAATACTAACTACATAATACTTAAATCACTTAAGAATTTGGCCTCTCACCCAGACACGTTGTAAAGCAACATTGCTAGTTTATAAAGAGAACCACTTTGCAAAGCCAGCAGTTTCACCCCAAGCATCCATGGAGAAATATTCACTCCAATTGGCCCGAATTATTCATTTTGACCATATTCGCACATAGGCCATTTAAAGAATGTCTTGGAAGGCATCATGTTTTATCAAAACGATGCCATTTTTCCATGCCCTTTGGATTTCATGGGAAGGGAGACACAAACTCATGACAATGAATATAATAACCATGAAAATCCAAAAGCTATCTTAGCATTAGGGGGACATTTCTTCAAAAGAGAGGGGAAAGAATTCAAGTAGAAGTATGTGGTCTTCTAAAAAATAATTTAGCTCTTTGAAACAAAACAAATGTGTGATACATGACCCCTTCTCCACTAGTATAGAATCCAAATCCTTTAAACGGACAAATGAATAAAAATGAAAAAATAAGAAAGGTAGACTTGGGTTTTATGCTGCCTCAGAGAAAAATTATTAAATAGAGAAAGTTTGTCTTCAATGTCCTCCATCGACCCCATTCAGTAGCCTCCCCTACTCAGTACCCTCATATACACTCTAGTCTTCTTACTGATGAAATCTTGCTTTCAAAAAAGAGCTGATACACTAAGGCTTACAATTGATGAGGTAATATCCCTCCCAGAGTCTGGCTGAGACAGCTACTTTCCTATTAATAGTTATTCTGCCCAAACTCTCTCAAGTTAATAGAGCCCCACTTTCTAGCTGGCACATGATTTCCTAGCCAAAAGTCTACAGTCTACAAAGAATTGTAGCTAGTGGAAGTATTGCGTGGCACTTATAAAAACTCTTCTTGAAAAGTAGGGGACCAACCTACTCCTCTTCTCTTCCTTCATACTGATGACTGATGGCAGGAGCTCTAGCAACCATCTTGGGGCAGATTGTATTCATGTAACACTTAACATGACAGAGTAGAGATATGGATGAGTTTGGGTTTTTGAAAATGCTACAGCCATCTTAGAAACTCTGGAGTGGCTTCCTTAGGCTTTATTTACATGAGAGAAATAAATGTTTTGTGTGTGTGTGTGTGTGTGTGTGTGTGTCTTTGAGTCACTTTTTAAGAGTCTTTAACTCATATGAAAACCTAATACTAATTGAGTTATACTTTAATAGTTAACATGGAGCTAGGCACAAAATGAATTAAAACAGTGATATGTCAAATTTCAAGACTTTTTTTGATGAGAAAAAAAACTGAAAGGGTTTATAGGGCAAAATTGACTTATTAAGAATATCAGTTCAGTTCAGTCGCTCAGTCATGTCCGACTCTTTGTGACTCCATGAATCACAGCACGCTAGGCCTCCCTGTCCATCATCAACTCCCGGAGTTCACTCAAACTCATGTCCATCAAGTCGGTGATGCCCTCCAGCCATTTCATCCCCTGTCATCCCCTTCTCCTCCTGCTCCTCAATCCCTCCCAGCATCAGAGTCTTTAATAGGAGTCAATTCTTTGCATGAGGTGACCAAAGTACTGGAGTTCCAGCTTCAGCATCATTCCTTCCAGTGAACACCCAGGACTGATCACCTTTAGAATGGACTGGCTGGATCTCCTTGTAGTCCAAGGGACTCTCAAGAGTCTTCTCCAACACCACAGTTCAAAAGCATCAGTTCCTCAGCTCTCAGCTTTCTTCACAGTCCAACTCTCACATCCATACATGACTACTGGAAAAACCATAGCCTTGACTAGATGGACCTTTGTTGACAAAGTAATGTCTCTGCTTTTGAATATGCTATCTAGGTTGGTCATAACTTTCCTTCTAAGGAAGAAGCGCCTTTTAATTTCATGGCTGTAATCACTATCTGCAGTGATTTTGGAGCCCCCCAAAATAAAGTTTGACACTGTTTCCACTGTTTCCCCATCTATTTCCCATAAAGTGATGGGACCAGATGCCATGATCTTCGTTTTCTGAATGTTGAGCTTTACGCCAACTTTTTCACTCTCCTCTTTCACTTTCATCAAGAGGCTTTTTAGTTTCTCTTCACTTTCTGCCATAAGGATGGTGTCGTCTGCATATCTGAGGTGACTGATATTTCTCCCAGCAATCTTGATTCCAGCTTGTGCTTCTTACCCAGACAGCCATTTTGCTTTTTTGCATTTCATTTCAATGGGGACGGTCTTGATCCCTGTCTCCTGTACAGTGTCACAAACCTCTGTCCATAGTTCATCAGGCACTCTGTCTATCAGATCTAGTCCGTTTAATCTATTTCTCACTTCCACTGTATAATCATAAGGGATTTGATTTAGATCATACCTGAATAGTCTAGTGGCTTTCCCTACTTTCTTCAATTTAAGTCTGAATTTGGCAATAAGGAGTTCATGATCTGAGCCACAGTCAGCTCCCAGTCTAAGTATATTAAGTATATACTTTCCCCTAAAAATCAGAAATGAAAAGGCTTGGAACTGTAAATACTGAGCCAATGGTTCTTACTAAACTGATTCACAATACTTCCTTTTTCAGAATTATTTTTTAAGAAAAAAAATTAATGACATTTACCTCAGGAGAATAGAACCTTATTTCCCCATGAGCTTTTGAAAGATTGGGAAGGCATCACTGCTGTGCCAGCTGTTAATGCACTGTCTCTGTGTCCACACTCTCCCTTCTATATCCAGCTTTGTGATGCTGGCACTGGGACACTGTGCACCCCATTTCCGCTTAGCCAGCCAGCTCTGCATTATGATTTACTAATACCAGGTCAGAGCAGAGAGAAGACTTGTATCTTTTTAAAGGGTTTCGTGGCTGCTTTTGATTCCTGTATAACCCAGCAATACTTCTTTATTCCCACAAAAGCAATTCTTTCCTGAAGCAGCACCTGAAACCATTTTACAGTTTGTCCAGTATTTGTAAATCAAACCGAATTTCCCCTCTCCCATCAGGCAGCACCATCAGCCAGTCTGTTCTTCCTCTTTGGAAATAAGATTTTTGGCTCCCTAAGGCGCTTCTCCTAAATTTCTAAGTCCTAATAATTAAAACCTCTTCACTCTGTCCTTCCGTGCTAGGAATGGTAGGTAGCTGCTGCTGCTTTCCTTCTATAGCAGTGCCTTTTTTTTTTTAATTCTGCTAGTTACCTAGGTAACAACTTCATTCCTGGTCAACAATTCTTTATATTAAATTCTCTCTGTTTAAATAACTAGTATGGTTTCTGCTTCCTGACTGATACAACCACTCTTAGAATATAAGTAATAAAAATCTGTGATATTCAAGCTGCATATTAGCTTACTCTTGGAATAAATATAAACTAATTATTTCATACTGTTCAACTCTAAACTCATTCAGACCACTGAAAACATACCTTTATGTTTACACAACCACTGGCTTCCAAAAGCTGGAAAATGTTGTTCCTCCATTTGTGATCAACTGAATAAAATCAGTTTTATCCTGCCATTTTAAGCATATTTGTGTTTTTCTTAAGTTTATATTATACCTTTCCTCCACTGACTATGTAGCCATGAGGCCCCCACTGCCACAGAGGGAGTTATAGAGTATGTCAGTCCCATTCATAGGTCAGGGATGACTGAGGAGTGTTGAGGGGAGATCAACAACCTGTCAGTCTGGCTGGTTTCCTACACTCCCTTCTGGATGAGGCACCTGGGCCAGTGGCATTTGCAGTTCCCAGTAATTTTGATGTGCACGGACCGAAGAGCAACTGGGAACTGCAGGTAGTATGGTTTGGGAAAGACAGGAGCAGTGTCTGAAAGGTAAAAAATGGAAACACTTTCAGGAAAACCATTTAGTCTGAGGCATGATTTTGATGCAATCAGAATGTCCATATTGATATTCCCAGGCTGATTTTGAATAATTAATGAAAAATTTCCCCTTTCTTGTCTCTCCTTCACTATGAAGAACTTTAAACCAAGATATAAGTTCTTTCACTTTTATTCTATCCAATTGTCAGGTGTAGACACAGTAGTCTATGGTGTTAGGAAGGCTATGAAAACCAAAAATGGGAGAAATGCACTCTTATGTCTCTGCAGAAGTAGAAAGTTCTGCAAAGACATTTTATGTTAAGGCTCATAATACCACCCCATGAAAGCTATTGTTAGACCAAGCCTGCAATTTTCACTCTATATTGAGTATTCAAATCACAGAGTACTCAAGAGTCATAAATGCCACACAGGTATGACCATGTAATTGCAATATTGACATTTGGTCTGGTGGAGAACTGGTTATGGAACCACCAGGATAGTTGCATTAGAGGCCTATGATATACAGAAATTCAAAGGCTAGCCAAAGAAAGTAGGAGAGCCAGGCCACTGAATAAGAAACAAATCTACATAACATTTTTTTCTGACACCTAGGACTGTTCTATCCTAATAAAATAACTATTCCAATAGTCTTTTTCAGGTCTTTAAAGGCCAGATATGGCTCACAGATATGCTCTTTATGGCCTGGATAGAGTTTAAAATGTTTGAGCTAGATGCCATTCCCACTCCAGTACTCTTGCCTGGAAAATCCCATGGACAGAGGAGCCTGGTAAGCTGCAGTCCATGGGGTTGCTAGGAGTAGGACATGACTGAGCATCTTCACTTTCACTCTTCACTGTACTGCATTGGAGAAGGAAATGGCAACCCACTTCAGTAATCTTACCTGGAGAATCCCAGGGACGGGGGAGTCTGGTGGGCTGCTGTCTATGGGGTCGCACAGAGTCGGACACGACTGAGGTGACTTAGCAGCAGCAGATGCCATTATTTTAAAATTTACAAATGTCACACAAAATTGTGACTTGAAGTTTCTTTTGAAAAACTGGAAGATCTGGCCTAGAGGCCATCTTCCAGTGTGGCAACATTGCTGGGATATGGAATAAGGTTGAAACTGTAGATCGGGCAGTCAAGCTTTACTCTTGAAAAGTTGCTCATCAGCCCCTTGTTCAATTCACAATTCATGCTTGATTCTCAGACTCATTTGAGTTTGTGACCTTTTGTGATTCTCACTTTAAAATGTCCTTTTCCTCCATTTTTCTTCTCAATTGAATATTTGAAAATCACTTTAAGGAGCACTTGCTTTCAGAAAACTGAGAACCCAGTTGAAGTCTTTTCTAATGGAGATAATTACTAAAAACATGACATATTTATTGGTAAAAATTCAGAAGGGAAACTTCCTAGTAAAAACTGAGTCAGGATGAAATACTTGGTTCAGGGCAGTAGGGAAATATCCAGGGCAAAAAAGAAAGAATCAGTGACCTGAGAAGGAATTTTCATACATTATTAAAGGGCCATAGGAAATGATGAACCTAGTTTCATTAAAAAAAAAAATCAAGAAGCCTGTGTTTAGATCAACCACAGGGGAGATGATAAAAAGGGGGAGGGGAGAAAGAAAGGAAAAAGAAAAACACAAACAGGCAAGAAATGTGTATGTGGAGAACATCTGAATTTCTTGGAAACATTCCCATAACTGTTTAGTTATTCATTGATATAATAAGAGCTACTCTTCTGCTTTAGACAACAGCCCCTGATTTACCATTAAATGATTCCCCAGATGAAGAATGTTGGATATCTTTAGTTATTAGATACAGAAAGAATCAGTCAATAAGAAGAACCATAAGTAAGCTACTAATAATAAAGACTATTGTTGCCTTTCCAAGATTTGGGCTGGAAATACTTCCTAAGAGACTTATACTTCCTTGTAGGGATTTTAGAATTTGATGACTTTTTTCTTTCTGCCAAGTTGACCACTGCATCAAGTACCATCTACATTAGTTTAAACTGAAAATGTATAAGAACAGCATAGTAATTCCTTTTCAATAAAGAATAATATATTCCGTATCCATTATGTGTTTAAATTTGATGTATTGATAAAAATGGGGAGGAGGCGGAACTACAGATACCCTTGTTTTAGTATAATTTTAGAGAGAATTACAAATAGATTCATTGTTTACTAGTTCCCAGGAACTGCCTTCACACTCTTGATTTACTGTCTCAGAGGGCTAACTCAGTGCAATATCTTTGGCAAAGACTTCCAAGCCACAGAGTGTTAGTGTCAGAAGTATAGTCATTAGACTAGTGCCCCTGGTTGAAACACAATGAAGAATACAGCTGCCCTTGATGGGATGTTCCTGGCTGAGACAGACTGGCATAAGACAGGTGGGCCTCACAGTATCCTGGAGGAAACTTGTTTAACCACATCACCCTCTTACCCTCCAAAAGCCTCAAAGTTGTGCCTTAGCTCTACCCACCTCCAGGAGGTCAGTGCCTCCCAAAGCCTGGCTAATGCTTAAATTGATCATCATTACCGTTCATTACAGACATCAACACCCTTTGTTAATATGCTCTCTCCACCCAAAGCTGTTTCTGAGGAAAGTCACTGGGAAGGAAGTCAAAAACAGGGCAGAGCCCCTAAGGCAGGCCGAGTTTCTGCTGTGTGTGAATGAATGCGCTTCTATTTTCTGATACGTGTAGCATGTCTTCTCTGGAGGTGACTCTGGAGACTGGGTCATTTAGGTACATGCACCAGCTGAAGACTGTTTCTGAATAGGGGCTTTTTTGTTGCTCTGCTCCCTGCATCGCTCATCCTCCTATGTATAAAGAAGTCATTAAAAAGCTATTGTTACTCATTCGACATCTCTGAGTTTTGTGAACAAGAAACTCTTTCACAGGCCACATGGTTTCAGCTTGTTGATGGTTAGAATCCTCCACTCCAACCTCTTATTGCCCAGGAAATCTTACTGAGCCTATCCCCGGCTGGAGAAAACCACTAAAAAGAGACTGCTGGTGTCTACGAGAAATGTGTTCCTTCTCCGTGTCCCCAGAGCCCAGGCCAAACATAAAATGTGGTTGACAGCTCTTTACTTGCAAACGTTCTTAGCTTGTACTTTAAATACTTTGTGGTTTCAAGTTTACTGAGAGCCTCCTTCCATTCCACGCCCAATAACTATGAAATAGCAAGGAAGTCAGTGAGAGTATCAACTGCTTTGTTCTCTTCCTTTAGTAAACAAAAAGAAGCCCTGTGTGTATTTTAAGTTACACCTAGCATGGAAAGATTGGAATATTTGATTAAAATAATTCAATTTAAAATCAACTCTTTGAATGCTATTTTCTCCTCTTTCTTGTGTTTCTAGGGGGCTTTTTCTCCTCCCATTGCCTGTGTTCTCTTTCTCTTTGTTTCATTATTTCAAATGTTGGTCTGTCTCCACTTAAGTCTAGAAAAACAACCCAACGGCATTAAGGACAAGGTGCTCTCTGCAAGGGAGTGAAGGATGTGGCATCCTGTGGTTGACCTCACTGCTAATTTGCTCTAGAGGGGTAAGACAACACAGACTGGTTCAACACTAGTAAAGCATGTCTTACATTCAACTCCACTAAATTCTGGAGAAAACAGGATGAGAAGTGATAGGCCCCGCCTAATCATATGAGTTCTCAAAAGTGGAGAACCTATCCATCTGGTGACAGAGATGGGACAATGGAAGGAAAAAGGGATGCAAGGAGCCATTGCTGATGCAATAGTGGAGGACTGGGGCTGTGTGCAAGCAATGTGGGTGGCTCTAGAAACTGGAGAGGGCAAGGAAACAAGCACAGAGTGTCAGAAGGGACACCGTCTGCTGACACCTTGATTTTACCCCAGGGTACCCATGTTGGGCTTCTGACTTATAAAATGATAAGATAATGAGCTGGGTTTCTTTAAAGCTGCTTATTTTATGGTATTTGCTATAGCAGGAATAGAAGACTAAAACGCCCCAAGAGAAAGATATCAGCACTGTGAATGCAGCCTTCTGAAAATTATTGCTCAACTAAGTTTTGGCCATCCTATGACCCAGAATCTTAATAGTCAGCTCAGGTCACACCCAGCTTTAGTCTCCAGTGCAAATACCACCAGAATGACTCCTTTCCAGGGGCCTTGCTGAGAAGCCCCAGTCAGCTCTGTATAATGAGGATTATAGTACAATTCATTCTAGAGTAACAAAACATAAATATTCATGTAACGTTATAGAGTGGGTTCAAGGATCTCTGTCTAACTCTTATGAGAACCCTCAACTGGTGTGACTAAAGAAATAATCTTTCAGATTTTGCATTCTCTTCAGTGTGGTCTGTTTTTTTTGACCAGAAGTCAAACTTGCTCTTCCCTGTCCTCTCTGATTGTATTCTTTGTTTTGATATCTGCACATTTGCAAATGGTAGTTCAGTTCAGTTCAGTTCAGTCACTCAGTCATGTCCGACTCTTTCCAACCCCATGAACCATAGCACTCCATCGCTAACTGCCAGAGTCTACCCAAACTCATGTCCATTGAGTTGGTGATGCCATCCAACCATCTCATCCTCTGTTGTCCCCTTCTCCTTCTGCCCTCAATCTTTCCCAGCATCAGGGTCTTTTCAAACTTTACTTTCTTCCATAAGGGTGGTGTCATCTGCATATCTGAGGTTATTAATATTTCTCTGAGCAATCTTGATTCCAGCTTATGCTTCCTCCAGCCCAGCATTCAGAAACCTGATTTTAATACATTCTGCTCCAGGTTAACTGACTACATTTCTTGTCAAAGTGCCACATGCATAAGCTTTCCCTTCAAATCATGAAAAGCATTATAACTAATTTCAAGAATGTTGAGATTTGTTCCCAGTGTACCTTCCCAATTATCTATATCAATTATTCACCATTCTTTTTCCTTTCTTATTTCACCCACACCTATCTTATCATACACATGCACACACATATAACCACTCACATCCATCTACAAACTCATACATACATATCCATTTACATACTCATATTTATCTACACATTCACAGTCACACATCCATACACCTTCACACTAACATGCAACCTCTCACACCTATCCACACATACCCAATCACTGACACCCATGTACACCTACCCATTCACTTACATCCATACTCATACCACATTTAATAATTCATACATCTATCTATACACTCACCCCACACCTGTCCACTCACATTCATATACATGCCCACACCTGTCCATTCACCATCCTCAATCCTAAAGGAAATTAACCCCAAATATTCATCGGAAGGACTGATGCTAAAGCTGAAACTCCAATCCTTTGGTCACCTGATACAAAGAGTTGACTTGTTGGAAAAGGCCCTGATGCTGGGAAAGTTGGAAGACAAAAGGGGAAGGAGGCAGCAGAGGATGAGATGGTAGGATGGTTCAACAACTCAATGGACATAAATTTGAGCCAACTCTGGGAGAGAGCAAAGATCAAGGTAGCCTGGCATGCTGCAGTCCATAGGGTTGCTGAGTCAGACATGACTTAGCGACTGAACAACAAGAATGTTGTTTTTCCTATAGGAAATGGGGAAATTTTATATTTTCTTATAACATGTATAACATACAATTGAAAAAAGATCACAAATGAAGAAATATTGAGAACATCAACATTAACATTTGCAGACTAGGGAAAGGAAGTTCTTTGGTTTCCTAACAGGATCCATTACAGAGTTTGCTCTAAAAGCACACTTTTAGTAGGAAAATAGATCCCTCTGATTTACAAAATGTACTTTATACCTAACTTCTTGAGACTATGTATACTACACACTGCCAGACTTGTCTATTCCTTCCAGTTCTGAATTTCTGTTTAATGTTGCTTCAAACAGTTGCCACCATGTCCCATCTTATGTTGCGAGTAGCTGACATATGTCTAAACATTTTTGCTGAAAATCTTGATAAATACTTCTGCTATAAAATTTTGCTGCATTTAGATAGAGCTTCAAGAATGAAAGAATTTATCTCCAACAGTATCTTCCCTCTAAATGCTGCATCAACTCCCACTCCTCTTTCTGTGTGTGATAGGCTTAGGTTATTCAGATATTAATCAAGGACCTTGATTAATCTGGGAAACAAAGTTCAAGTTCAAGCAAATTCTGAAATACACTGGTACAGTCTAATTTGCTAAGTAAGAGCAGAAAAAGTAACTCAGCCAAGAATTCAGTAATACTCTTTTAGTTTCCACTTTAAAGTACTTTTGCAACAAATTCAGGTCTATTTTAAACACTGGCTCCAAAATGTCTATCAGCTATGGAATCCTGGGATATGTAACTTCTCTATGCCTCAGTTTCACTTACATGTTGGAAGAATGATTGATACCTTGCAGAGTTATTGTGAGGATTAAAAGTAAGATAAAATGCTTAGCACAGAGTCTGGTAGGGGACATATATGATATCATAATTGTTACTATATAGTTTTAATAGGTCTTCTTTCCCATATTTTCAATAATAACACTGCAGGCTGAAAAATGTAATTAGGTGACTATAGATTTTTAAAATTATTCTTCCTGTTTAAAAATAGCTTGAGAAAGTCCTAAGTTTTTATTATGTGGCTAATTCAAAGAACATTTTATTCATATTTCATTAAAAGACACTCCAACCTGTAGTCCTAAAAAGGAAAAAAAATACTGAAAAAATTTGAGAAATATGACTACATTTTCTAAAGTTATCAGATCAAAGCAGTATGAAATATTTCAATTATAGTGCTTGTCATACTGATAGCCCCTGCTAAAGAAACCTGCCCCTTCTCCTCTGGACCAATGGCCCTGGGTAGTCACGTTCTGTAGCATATTGTTCAACTCCCAATCCTCAAACTGACTGTATCAGAGCTGGGGCACTGGACAAACCTATCCATCGTAGGCTTGACATGGCTGGACATGAACAGATGAACTGATTCAATCACAGTTAGTCTCTGGGGAAGGATAACAGCAATGGCTGCTAAAGCAGAAAAGAAAAGAAAAAAGAGTTGTGAAGTTGGAGAACAGAAGCATGAAACATCACAGAAAATAAATTATGTTTAAGAAGAAGATATGTATAAGAGCTAAATATTTCTCTAAAGAAAACATATACAGATGGCCAAAAGTCACATGAAAAGGTGCTCAGCATCACTAATTACTAGAGAAATGTAAATCAAAACTACAGTGAGATAGCACCTCACACCAGTAAGAATGGCCATCATCAAAAAGACTACAAATAATAAAAGCTGAAGAGAATGTAGAGAAAGGGGAACCCTCCTTCACTGTTGGTAAGGATGTAGACTAGTGCATTCATAGTGGAGAACAGTATGCAGGATCTCTAACAAAATGAAAATAGAGTTACATATGATCCTGCAATGGGTTTCCCAGGTGGCACTAGTGGTAAAGAATCTGCCTTTATAGATCCTGCCAATGCAGGAGACATGGGCTCTATCCTTGGGTCAGAAAGATCCCCTGGGGAAGGCAATGGCAGCCCCCTCCAGTTTTCTTGCCTGGAGAATCCCATGGACAGAGGAGCCTGATGAGCTATGGTCCAGAGGGTTGTAAAGAGTTGGACACGTTAAGCATGTTAAGTTAAAGCACCTTATCTCACACACATGAATGATCCTGCAATACCATTCCTGAGCATATACCCAGAGAAAACTCTAATATGAAAAGATATATGCACCCCAATGTTCACAGCAGCAATATTTACAATAGCAAGCAACCTAAATGTCCATGGACAGATGAATGGATAAAAAAGATGTGGACTATATATACAATGGAATATTACTCAGTCATAAAAATGAAAAATGTCATTTATAGCAACATGGATGGACCTAGAGATTATCATACAAAGTAATGTAAGCCAGATAAAGACAAATATCATATGATGTAACTTGTATATGTTGCTAAGTCACTGCAGTCATGTCCAACTCTGTGTGACCCCATAGATGGCAGCCCACCAGGCTCCCCCGTGCCTGGGATTCTCCAGGCAAGAACACTGGAGTGGGTTGCCATTTCCTTCCCCAATGCATGAAAGTGAAAAGTGAAAGGGAAGTCGCTCAGTCATGTCCAACTCTTCACGACCCCATGGACTGCAGCCTACCAGGCTTCTCTGTCCATGGGATTTTCCAGGCAAGACTACTGGAGTGGGGTGCCATCGCTTTCTCTGAACTTATATATGGAATCTTTAAAAATGACACAAATGAAACTATTTACAAAACAGAGAGATCCACAAATATAGAAAGAAAATTTATGGTTACCAAACGGAAAAATGGGGAGGGGGGCAGATAAAGTAGGAATCTGGGATTAACAGAGACATACTACTCTATATAAAATAAACAATAAGGATATACTATATGGCATAGGAAACTATATTCAATGTCTTATAATAACTATCATGGAAAAGTATCTGAAAAAGAGTACATGTATGTATTAATACACACACACACATGAATCACCTTGCTGCACACCTGAAGCTAACACAACTATTGTGATATAAGTGTAAATCAACTATATTTCAATTTTAAAGATTAAAATAAAGAAGAAAAAGACAGAAAAGGAGGAGATGGAATGACTGTGGGTGAAACAGGGTAGAGCAGGGGAACAGGCTAATGATGGAGCACTCAGGTGAGCAACCGTGAGCGGCTGCCACTGTCACCTGGGTGCAGAAGACGTACAACGTTCTTCAGTCTTTAAGTCTTGCAGTATGTCTGGAAGATATGTGCACTCCTGGAACTTTATGATAATTCTATTGGAAAATGGAAGAATCCTCTGTCACAATGTCTCAAAGAAGAAATGAGAGATTATGTTCAGATATGAGTAAAATATAAAGAGAAAGCAAGTAGGAAATTAGTGACCAGGTCAGGGTTGCAGAGTTTGACTGTGGATAGGGTTCTTTCTTCATCTCTCCTAAAAAAGAAAATAGGGTGGAGTCTTTAGTTCTACTCAGAAACAGGCCTATTATAGGGCTGAATAGAGGCCTAGTATAGGGCTGTAGGGTGATTGCAGCCATGAAATTAGAAGACAATTACTCCCTGGAAGGAAAGTTATGACCAACCTAGACAGCATATTAAAAAGCAGAGACATTACTTTGTCAACAAAGGTCCGTCTAGTCAAGGCTATGGTTTTTCCAGTGGTCATGTATGGATGTGAGAGTT
>SJYC01115845.1:0-42658 GCA_006408675.1 Madoqua kirkii | reverse complement strand
AAAATTTGAGAAATATGACTACATTTTCTAAAGTTATCAGATCAAAGCAGTATGAAATATTTCAATTATAGTGCTTGTCATACTGATAGCCCCTGCTAAAGAAACCTGCCCCTTCTCCTCTGGACCAATGGCCCTGGGTAGTCACGTTCTGTAGCATATTGTTCAACTCCCAATCCTCAAACTGACTGTATCAGAGCTGGGGCACTGGACAAACCTATCCATCGTAGGCTTGACATGGCTGGACATGAACAGATGAACTGATTCAATCACAGTTAGTTCTGGGGAAGGATAACAGCAATGGCTGCTAAAGCAGAAAAGAAAAGAAAAAAGAGTTGTGAAGTTGGAGAACAGAAGCATGAAACATCACAGAAAATAAATTATGTTTAAGAAGAAGATATGTATAAGAGCTAAATATTTCTCTAAAGAAAACATATACAGATGGCCAAAAGTCACATGAAAAGGTGCTCAGCATCACTAATTACTAGAGAAATGTAAATCAAAACTACAGTGAGATAGCACCTCACACCAGTAAGAATGGCCATCATCAAAAAGACTACAAATAATAAAAGCTGAAGAGAATGTAGAGAAAGGGGAACCCTCCTTCACTGTTGGTAAGGATGTAGACTAGTGCATTCATAGTGGAGAACAGTATGCAGGATCTCTAACAAAATGAAAATAGAGTTACATATGATCCTGCAATGGGTTTCCCAGGTGGCACTAGTGGTAAAGAATCTGCCTTTATAGATCCTGCCAATGCAGGAGACATGGGCTCTATCCTTGGGTCAGAAAGATCCCCTGGGGAAGGCAATGGCAGCCCCCTCCAGTTTTCTTGCCTGGAGAATCCCATGGACAGAGGAGCCTGATGAGCTATGGTCCAGAGGGTTGTAAAGAGTTGGACACGTTAAGCATGTTAAGTTAAAGCACCTTATCTCACACACATGAATGATCCTGCAATACCATTCCTGAGCATATACCCAGAGAAAACTCTAATATGAAAAGATATATGCACCCCAATGTTCACAGCAGCAATATTTACAATAGCAAGCAACCTAAATGTCCATGGACAGATGAATGGATAAAAAAGATGTGGACTATATATACAATGGAATATTACTCAGTCATAAAAATGAAAAATGTCATTTATAGCAACATGGATGGACCTAGAGATTATCATACAAAGTAATGTAAGCCAGATAAAGACAAATATCATATGATGTAACTTGTATATGTTGCTAAGTCACTGCAGTCATGTCCAACTCTGTGTGACCCCATAGATGGCAGCCCACCAGGCTCCCCCGTGCCTGGGATTCTCCAGGCAAGAACACTGGAGTGGGTTGCCATTTCCTTCCCCAATGCATGAAAGTGAAAAGTGAAAGGGAAGTCGCTCAGTCATGTCCAACTCTTCACGACCCCATGGACTGCAGCCTACCAGGCTTCTCTGTCCATGGGATTTTCCAGGCAAGACTACTGGAGTGGGGTGCCATCGCTTTCTCTGAACTTATATATGGAATCTTTAAAAATGACACAAATGAAACTATTTACAAAACAGAGAGATCCACAAATATAGAAAGAAAATTTATGGTTACCAAACGGAAAAATGGGGAGGGGGGCAGATAAAGTAGGAATCTGGGATTAACAGAGACATACTACTCTATATAAAATAAACAATAAGGATATACTATATGGCATAGGAAACTATATTCAATGTCTTATAATAACTATCATGGAAAAGTATCTGAAAAAGAGTACATGTATGTATTAATACACACACACACATGAATCACCTTGCTGCACACCTGAAGCTAACACAACTATTGTGATATAAGTGTAAATCAACTATATTTCAATTTTAAAGATTAAAATAAAGAAGAAAAAGACAGAAAAGGAGGAGATGGAATGACTGTGGGTGAAACAGGGTAGAGCAGGGGAACAGGCTAATGATGGAGCACTCAGGTGAGCAACCGTGAGCGGCTGCCACTGTCACCTGGGTGCAGAAGACGTACAACGTTCTTCAGTCTTTAAGTCTTGCAGTATGTCTGGAAGATATGTGCACTCCTGGAACTTTATGATAATTCTATTGGAAAATGGAAGAATCCTCTGTCACAATGTCTCAAAGAAGAAATGAGAGATTATGTTCAGATATGAGTAAAATATAAAGAGAAAGCAAGTAGGAAATTAGTGACCAGGTCAGGGTTGCAGAGTTTGACTGTGGATAGGGTTCTTTCTTCATCTCTCCTAAAAAAGAAAATAGGGTGGAGTCTTTAGTTCTACTCAGAAACAGGCCTATTATAGGGCTGAATAGAGGCCTAGTATAGGGCTGTAGGGTGATTGCAGCCATGAAATTAGAAGACAATTACTCCCTGGAAGGAAAGTTATGACCAACCTAGACAGCATATTAAAAAGCAGAGACATTACTTTGTCAACAAAGGTCCGTCTAGTCAAGGCTATGGTTTTTCCAGTGGTCATGTATGGATGTGAGAGTTGGACTGTGAAGAAAGCTGAGTGCCAAAGAATTGATGCTTTTGAAGTGTGGTGTTGGAGAAGATTCTTGAGAGTCCCTTGGACTGCAAGGAGATCCAACCAGTCCATTCTAAAGAAGATCAGTCCTGGGTGTTCAATGGAAGGATTGATGTTGAAGCTGAAGCTCCAATACTTTGGCCACCTGATGCAAAGAGCTGACCCATTTGAAAAGACACTGATGGTTGAAAAGATTGAGGGCAGGAGGAGAAGGGGATGACAGAGGATGAGATGGTTGGATGGCATCACCAACTCAATGGACATGGGTTTGGGTAGACTCTGGCAGTTGGTGATGGACAGAGAGGCCTGGCGTGCTGTGGTTCATGGGGTCACAAAGAATCGGACACAACTGAGCAACTGAACTGAACTGAACTGAACTGATAGGGCTGAAAAGCCAATGGGGATAATATCTGACTGTTAATGCTGAATAATCAGCAGAAATAAAAAACTTGGTTGAAAAACTTTTTTGACTTTCCTCTATAATTCTGAAGCTTTTATAAAAATTACCTACCAATTATTTTGGTGTTTGGCCTGGAGAACAGAATCCACTCAACTCTTTGGCTAGGAATTTCTCTGGAACAGGTAGTTCTTGCCCTTCGTGAGGCCTGGTTGTTTGAGTCCCCTGTGTTTCCATGCACATGTAGCCTTATAATAAATGCCCTGTCTAAGTACACCTGAATCCACTAAGAAGGCCTGGGTGGAACTGGATTTATTTAATAATTCATTCAGCCCAGAATTTTGCTTCTGGCAGGAGAGCCTAGAACAGATATTTTGTGATATAATTTTTGAGTTCCCATTACCACAACCACAGTTAGACATATTTTCAAATAATCTGATCCTTCCATCTATGAGGTAACTAACAGCTACTACAATACATTTACTTCATCTATATACCTGTGAGGATTGTGTGTTACGAATCTGAGTCAGTTGAACTGAGGTGGGCAAATCTACATCCTGTTATACAGAGTGAAATATTATAAGTCAGAAAAAGATAAATATTGTATATTAACACACACATATATATATAGAATCTAGGAACTTACCTGGTAGCTCAGATGGTAAAGAATCAGCCTGCAATGAGGGAGACCTGGGTTCAGTCCTTGGGCTGTGAAGATCCCCTGGAGGAAGGCATGACAACCCACTCCAGTATTCTTGCTTGGAGAATCCCCATGGACAGAGAAGCCTGGCAGACTACAGTCCATGGGGTCACAAAGAGTCAGACGTGAATGAGTGACTAAGAATATGACATACAGAATCTAGAAAGATGGTACTGATGAACCTATTTGCAGGGCAGGAATAGAGATGCAGACATAGAGAACTGACTTATGGATACAGTGAGGGAAAAAGAAGGTGGGATGAACTGAGAGAGCAGCAATGAAATATGCTGCTGCTGCTGCTAAGTCGCCTCAGTCATGTCCGACTCTGTGCCACCCCATAGACGGCAGCCCACCATGCTCCCCCGTCCCTGGGATTCTCCAGGCAAGAACACTGGAGTGGGTTGCCATTTCCTTCTCCAGTGCGTGAAAGTGAAAAGTGAAAGTGAAGTCGTTCAGTCGTGCCCAACTGCAGCCTACCAGGCTCCTAAGTCCATGGGCTTTTCCAGGCAAGAGTATTGGAATGGGTTGTAAAATTGACAGCTAGTGGGAAGTTGCTGTATAACACAGGAAGTGCAGTCTGGTGCTCTGTGACAACCTAAAGGGGTGGGATGGGGTGGAGGTGGGAGGGAGGTTCAAGGTAGGTGGGGATATATGTATACTTATGGCTGAGTCACATTGTTGTACAGCAGAAACCAACACAACATTGTAAAGCAATTATCCTCCAATTAAAAATAAATTAGAGAAAAGGCAAAAAAAGGATTGTGTATCACTTTTAATAAAAAGACTCCTATTCTAGTCACTTAAAGAAACAGAGACATAACTTTTTACCTAAGTGAGAAGGTTTTTTTTTGAAAAAAACAATCAGATTCTCAAAAATACCAAGGCTTCAGTGATAGTCTTAGCCTTTCCTTCATGGATGCAACCACTACACTATTATGATTAAATTATTTGCATTATATGATTCTAAATACTATCTTCATATAGGACAGATGGACCATTCCTAGGGTCTAGCAGAGCTCTTTTTTCTATGTGGTTTTTCTGTGAAGGTTGGTGGTTAACCTGACCTCCAGGAAAGCTGATTAGAGACTGCCATCAGCCAAGGTCCATGGGACACTAACAAGAGTCATCATGAACATCTTCCTTTCATTCTCCTCCTTTACTTTTCCTGCCCTTTGAGGCCCAGAAGTCTCATCAGCAAAGGCCACTCCACTCAAAGACGTATATGGCAATTCACTCCTAAGGTGACTAAACAGGCTTTTCCCTTCCTCCATATCTTGAGAATTATTTTATTATTCTGGACCCTACGGTGGAAAGGACAGATGAGATGCACTTAGTCCTCATTTGCTTTCAGTGGGCTTTATAAATTTCTTGGTTTTACTTTTTCTGTTCATTGTTCTTTTCTCCCTGTAGCCTCCTGAAGCTTCCACTGAGGTGTTGTAGCTGTTTGTTCATAGTTTCTCACTTTTCTGATATTTTGAATCTTATAATACCACAATTATGTGGGAAGATAAAATAGGCTGAAATATCTCAAGACATTATGAAATCAGTATACGAAAATGTATAGATTTTAAATCTGTTTTGTAAATATCATGCAGAAGGATGATACAATTTCAGGCTACAGATTTTTCTCTATTGATTAATTATAAAATTCCAGTCACAAAATTAATACTAACACTAAAAGTCATTAAATTGTTGGTGAATCACATTACCTATTTTATTTAGACACACAATGGATAGTGTCCATTTCAGTAATTACAGCTAGAACAGTGTTCTTGTGCTACTTATCAGTAAGCTTTTCCTGGGAGTCTCTGCTGAAAAGTTTATTTGGAAACTTTTTGTTACTCATAAACACCCCAACAGCTAAAATAATTAAACTCCACTTGATACGGTATTCGACATAGGAAAGAGGCTAACTAAAGAGGAAAATGTGGTCTTAATTTTTGCTGACTGAAATGTCATGTGTTTCATATATACTATGGTTCACTTGAAACTGAACAGATAGAGCAGTCCAAGATTTATCATTATTTTAATATTGCACAATCATTTGGTATTTTTGAGAGGAAATGCCACAAAGTAATTCAAATAATATAAAAACTAATTTCTTACTACACATTTTGAAAAGAGCTACAATATAAATAATTTTTCACAAACTAAATATATATATTTCCATCCTTTCAGTGAATATATACACTTGGCAAGAGGCTGGAATCTTACTAGCTATATTTATCATAACTACTCTGAGCATTCTCTTTCTAACTGCTCATACACACATACACACATCCTCCTCTATACATTTTCCTCCTTATCCCTTCTAGGTCAAGAGAACAGACTGATAACCTTGTCATAATCTTCGTTTGACAATGAATCCATGCCAGGATTCCAGTCCATGTAGCACGTAATTGGTAATGATGTGCTGGATTGTAACTAGGTCAGATGATACTAATAAGAAAACAGTTGGCTAAACATTGAATTCTGAGTCTTTCTCCAACCATGGATTTCTTCTACTTCCAATCCTCACTACTTTCACTTTGTACATTTCACAGTAATTTTACTGAAATAACCTCTGACCACATCTTTTGACCTGGGAGAGGTCCTACTAGTGGTGAAGGGAGGGGAAGTGATCATGAGGAAACCTTCCTTTGCCCCAGCTCTCCAACTAACTTCTTGATCTTATTGTGGGCTTGTATGGGAGATGTGGGGTTGGGAGAGGAGAACAAGAGAAAAGGTAAAAGGAACTAGTAGACACTCTAAATATTCATCTGCAGTGTGTGAGACCTGGGTTCAATCTCTGGGTCGGGAAGAAACCCTGGAGGAGGGCATGGCAACCCACTCCAGTATTCTTGCCTGGACAGAGGAGCCTTGAGGGCTATAGTCCACGGTGTCGCAAAGAGTTGGACACGACTGAACAATTAAGCATGGATACTCTAAAAATATATTTAGCATTTTGTATCCCCATAGAAGTGCCTTTTAATGACTCTACAGAAAAGTAAACATCTCCTTTTATGCCAGTCACCTTACATTTTCTTTCTGCCCACTTTCTCCTCTCCTGCCCTATGCTTCTGTGTGTGTTCGTATCTCTCCTTTCCCTGTTCTTTCACTCCTGTCTCCACGCTTCCTGTGATGCTGGATAACCTCATGGTCCTATATTAATTCACATACAAGCATTCTTCACCTCTGTCTCTAATGCAGCCAGTTATCCCATTTGGATGCTTTGCGCGCTCTCTTAAGTTTACTGCCTTGCAGGTAAATGGATGCGCCTTGCTGTCTACATGCTCTTTCAGGCACAGCAGGAGAAAAACCACTCCTACCATCGAATCCTTCCTTTTCAGAGCAGACATAGTCACCTACTAAAGTTATAACACAAATCCTCAACCTCCCCTGACTAAACGTCCCATGCTGCTGCTGCTGCTGCTGCTGCTGCTGCTAAGTCGCTTCAGTTGTGTCCAACTCTGTGTAACCCCATAGACGGCAGCCCACCAGGCTCCCCTGTCCCTGGGCTTCTCCAGGCAAGAACACTGGAGTGGTTGCCATTTCCTTCTCCAATGCATGGAAGTGAAAAGTGAAAGTAAAGTCGCTCAGTCGTGTCCGACTCGTAGCAACCCCATGGACTGCAGCCCACCAGGCTCCTCTGTCCATGGGATTTTCCAGGCAAGAGTACTGGAGTGGGTTGCCATTGCCTTCTCCAATGTACCATGGCTGTGGTGCTATTCTCAAAATAAAGGCCAAACACTTGAACTTCTATAACCTAAATGAAGTTGCTCAGTCGTACCTGACTCTTTGCAACCCCATGTACAGTAGCCTGCCAGGCTCTGCCGTCCATGGCATTTTCCAGGCAAGAATACTGGAGTGGGCTGCCATTTCCTTCTCCAGGGGATCTTCCAAACACATGGATCAAACCCGGGTCTCCTGCATTGCAGATACACGCTTTACCGTCTGAGCCACCAGGGAAGCCCCTGTGCCTCCCTAAGCCTCTGCTTTGGGCTCCCTTCACTCTCTCCCATCTGTACTGTGTTGCATCCTTGTTAACCTCTCGGTTCCTCAAATAAACCAAACTCATTCTTGCTCTGGAGAAGGCAAGGCAATCCACTCCAGTACTCTTGCCTGGAAAATCCCATGGATGGAGGAGCCTGGTGGGCTGCAGTCCATGGGGTCACAAAGAGGTGGACATGACTGAACGACTTCACTTTCACTTTTCACTTTCATGCATTGGAGAAGGAAATGACAACCCACTCCAGTGTTCTTGCCTGGAGAATCCCAGGGACAGGGGAGCCTGGTGGGCCGCCGTCTATGGGGTCAGACACGACTGAAGTGACTTAGAGGAGCAGCATTCTTGCTCCAGGTTAGAGGAGAGGTTGAAAAGGAGCTTTGCACATGCTCTTGCTACTGCCTAGAATCTCCCCCTAGCTCTTTGGGTAGGTTTCTTATTTTATTTTCCAGATTTCTGTTGAAATGTCAGCTCCAACAGACAGACCCTTCCTGACTACTCTTTCTCAAGTAATTTCTTTGTCTCTTCCTAAAACACACACACACACACACACACACACACACAGAAACACACACAGGTACATAGACACTAATGCACCTACACAGACACATGTGCACACATGCGTATACACATGAACATACCCGTGTATGCGCATCATACAGGCACAGGAACACACACATGTACCATTGCCACCACCATCATAGTTATGTGCAGTTATGACAGTGCTATTTATTTTCTGCACAGCTCTTACAGCATATATTATCACCGTTTGTTTGTTTACATGTGCAGTACTGGCTTCCTTTACTTGAATGTAACCTCCATGAACATTAGGGCCTTATTTGCTCTCTGCATAGTCACATCCCAAGCAACTAGTCCAGTGCCGAGCACATTGCAGGCACTGACAAAAAACTGCTGCATGTTGAATGAGCTGAGGAAGATTAGCTTGATTTTAAACAGATTTTGAAAACAGAAATCAAGCCCATTAATTAAACAGAAGAATAAAAACAGAAAAGGACTTTTGTAGAGAAAGGATTAAAAGCTACTTTTGTGGTATTTTCTCAAGTATTAGGGATATCTGAGTATCTAACCCTTGTTTAATCTTTCTAATAATACTAACTCAAGGGATTAGTATTTTGCAGCAAATCTTTTTGGATCTAACTCCTAGAGTAATGAAAATTTTTAAAAAGTAAACAAATGAGGCCTAATGAAACTTAAAAGCTTTTGTACAGCAAAAGAAACCATAAACAAAATGAAAAGACAACCAACAGCATGGGAGAAAATATTTGCAAAGAAAGCGAATGACAAGGGATTAATCTCCAAAATATACAAATAGCTCATGCAGCTCAATATTAACAAAACAAACAATCTAATCACAAAAGGGTCGATCTAAATAGAAATTTCTCTAAAGAAGACATATAGGTGGCCAGAAAAGCACATGAAAAGATGTTCAACATTACTAATTATAGGAGAAATGCCAGTTAAAACTGCAATGGGCTATCACCTCACACTGATCAGAATGGCTATCATCAAAAAGTCTACAAACAATAAATGCTGGAGAGGGTGGGAGGGAACCCACATACTCTGTTGATGGGAATGTAAACTGGTACAACCACTATGGAGAACAGTGTGAACGTTTCTTAAAAACTAAAACCAGAACCACTGTATGATTTGTCAGTCCCACTCCTGGGTATACATCTGAAGAAAACAATGCTTCAAAAAAATGCATGCACCCCATTGTTCATAGCAGCACTATTAACAATAGCCAGGACATGGAAGCAATCTATTAACAAATGTCTGTCAACAGATGAACGGATAAAGAAGATGTGATACATAAATGGATAAAGAAGATGTGATACATATATACAATGGAATATTATCCAGTCATAAAAAAGAATGAAACAATGCCATTTGCAGCAACATGAACAAACCTAGAGAATGTAATACAGACAAAAAAAGGACAAATATCATATGATATCATTCATATGTGGAGTCCAATTTTTAAAAATGATACCAATGAACTTATTTATAAGACAGTGTCACAGATTTTGAAAACAAACCTAGGGTTACCATAGGGAAAATGTGAGGATGAGGGGAGAAATAAATCAGGAGCTTTGGGTTAACATACTATATATAAAATATATAAACAACAAGGATCTACTGTATAGCACAGGGAATTCTACTCAATATTCTGTAATAACCTATAAGGGTAAAGAAACAATAAAAGAAGGAACATATGTATAATTGAATCACTTTACTGTATACCTGAAACTAGCACAATGTTGTAAATCAACTATATTTCAATAACGTCTTAAAGGAACTATCATTCTGGACTTAGAAGTGTAACTATAGTCAAGTCACTTGTATCTTCAGATTTTGCATCTTCAGAATCAACCAACATCAGATCAAAAATATTTTTTAAAAGTCCAGAAAGTTCTAGAAAAACGTAACTTGAATTTGCCATACACTGGCAACTACATAGCATTTACTTTGTATTAGGTATTTACATAGCATTTACTTTATATTAGGTATTATGAGCAATCCAGAGAGGATTTAAAAGTATACTGGAGGATGTGTGTAGGTCATATGCAAATACTATACCATTTTGTATAAGAGACTTGAGGACCCACAGATTTTGGTTTCAATAGGAAGTCCTGGACCCAACTGCCCAAGGATCTTGAGGCAGGATTGCCTGTATACCAAATCCAATAGAAATCAGAATCCACCCAAAGACTGCGTACTGAACCAAGCCCTATACCCCATAGTAAAGACTATTCAACAAGAAATGAGCTACCTGCATCTAGGCACAAAGCTTCTCCTGAGAATAGAGCTAGACAAGCACATCAGAGGTGGCTTTATGACTGGGTAGACACATGTATTGGGTGCCGTAGGTCTAGGAAGAAAACTGAAGGAGAAACAAAGTTAGGTTTTCCTTAACTGAGCTCATTCATATATTGTTTCTTTTGACCACATGCATTCTGAATGCAGATGACTTTAAAAGCTTAATTCTCCTTGGAAGTCATATTTTCTTTAAAGATAGCCCCACAGTACCAGGTATTCAGAGGAAGAACAGTTTCAAGGCCACAGTTCTTTATACATCAATATACAATTTTGCAAAGTATTTCATTAGAGTTCCTTGAAGATGAGAACAAGGGCCGACAATCTAGGGCTCCCTGGTCAAACCTGGCCAGCTGTCCATCTTTTTTTTTTTGTAAGTAAGGTTTTACTGGAACAGAGCTATGCTTGTTCATTGGTGTATTTGTTTTGATTGTTTTTGTCTTACCACTGCAGAGCAGACAGACTATGAGGCCTAAATTATTTATTATATGGCCATTTATAGGAAAAGTTTCCTAACCTCTGAATCAGAGCACCAAACGAGAAAACTCCATTTTAACAGCAAAACATCCAATTATTCATCAATGTGAATGTACAAAATAGCACTTGGTACAACCACAATCCTAACAAGTTTTGTTTGCGAAAACTCCACGGGCCTTCTTTTAGAACTCTCTGAAATAAATGTTTGGTTGCACTGTACTCTGGATATGCTATTTGCAGTTATCATCACTTTTAAGCTGCTAACAATGTGCCTCCTTTACATTTCCCTTCCTGTTTCCCCAACACCATGTGTGCATCCTGCTGTACTTGGATACTGTAATTTAGAAAAGTTTCTCTATGTCTTTAAGACTCCACAGCAATCTCCTCTGCTGCCTCAGGAAGGGTGCTCTGGAATTGCTCACATTCTTCACCAGTTACAACTTATCTCTTGAACTGCAAAACTCCTAAAAATGTTTCATTCACCAGGGAGTTTGGGGAAATTTTTTAAAATAATAATATTAGAATAAAACAATATTCATTTAAATTATATAAATCCAGAGAAGAAACGGTCATATTAAACTTCAGTTTCTGAACAAATTTCTCTTAGAAATAATAGATAAGATTCAACTTCTAAAATAGGTTGGAAAATTCAAATGGACAGAAGGGATAGTTTACATTCTTGGGCTTAAAAGAAATGGATGTTTTATGACAGGGATAGCAAACTTGAAAAGCCTGAGGAAGTATTTTTCTTTAGTAAACTTCTGAGTGCTGATAATTTTCTGTAAATTCATAGGAATGTGTAAAAACATTCTATCCAATGTTTATTTTATCAGGCATAGGTTTTTTCTCTGTAATTGTGAGATATATGCTGTTAAACAGGCAAGAGAGTAGAGATTATAAGTATTGTTTCTTTGTAGAAATTATGAACAAAGAAATATTTTCCTCCCCTCCTTCCTTGTCTAGAACAGTGTCTGAAAGACAGTAGACAACAAATTATTAAATGAATGAATGAATGAATGAAAATTAAGTTCAAGCCACATTTTGTATAAATGGGTTTGAAAAATGCATCCCTTTTCCTGGGATTATCATTCTTGATTAAATTTATAACCATATATTTTTGATTTTTGCTTACCACAGAATAGCTTCAGATCAGATTACTGTCTAGGAGGACATTTGGAAAACATAAAAGACAGAATGCCCAACCTGATTTAAACTCTTATGCATGGTTCCACTGGCAAACAGTCATGGAATCAGTCAACTTGTATATCTGTTTTGAAGTTGGACATGACTGAGTGATGAGCACTCATACACACAAGCCAAGATAACTGGCTTATTAAAAATTAATGATGCCAATAGAGACATCAGTGTAACTATAATCCTATCAAGTTTTGTTTAGATTGATGTAATGGAATAGAGTCCAGAAATAAATGGTCGATTCACATATGTGGTCAATTCATGTTGACAAAGATGCCAAAATAATTCAAAAAGAGAGGAAAATCTTTTAAACAAATAATGGTGGAACAACTGGATTCATGTAGCAGAAAAATTAGTATCAACCATCTACTGTCACCAAACACATAAATGAACTCAAGGTGAATCACAGAACTACATATAAAAACTGAAACTATAAAGCTTCTAGAAGAAAGTGTAGGAAAATACTTTCTGATCTCAATATTTGCAAAGATTTCTTAGACAAAGAAACCAAATGGCACTAAACATAAAAGAATTTAAAATTTTATTTCATGTAAATTAGCAACATCTATGCTTTAAAAAATATCATTAAGAAAACTAAAAGATAAGCCACAGATTGGGAAGAATTTTTTGCAATGCATATATTTGACACATATGTGGCAAGCAACCCAACATGGGTTGCCAAAGACCGGCAAAAGCTTTGACTAGACTATTCACAACAGAAAATGTATAAAATATCAATAAGCTCATGAAATAATAGTAAACTAAAAAAATTAATGTGCATTTTCCTGTTATTAGAATGGCTAAAAATTTTTAAATTGTCAATACCAAGTGTTAGGATGTGAAAAAAACAGAAACTCATATATGCCTGATGGCAGTATGAAATATTACAACCACTTTGTAGAACTTTTGGGCAGTTTCACATAAAGCCAGATCTATACCTGCCTGATAACATGGACATTCTATTCCTAAATAATTACAAATGACATAAACACACATTAACAGGTGAATGGATAAACCATCTATGATGCATTCATATAATAGAATATTACTTCATAATACCAATGAACAAATCACACACAATGACATAGATCTCTTTCAAAAAATATTATGCCAAAAAAAAGGTCATATGCAAAAGAGAACATATGAATTATTTCATTTATATAAAATTCTAAATAGGTAAAGCTAATCTGTAGGTGACAGAAAGTAGATCAGTGATGACTGAGTGGCTGGGTGGGCAGAGAATGAACTACAAAGGTTAATGGACATGTTCTTATATTTTATCACTGGTGGTAAATGGATAAAATTACTCATCAAACTCATTAAACTGTATACTTAAAATGAGTGCATTTTATTGTATGTAAATTATATATCAATAAAGATGATATAAAAAGAAAAAACACTTAAATGGGACAAGAAATATGAATATATACTTAACAAAAAACAGATACAAATCTCTAACAAGCTCGTGTAAAAATGCTTAACTAATTTTTAGTCATGAAGGAAGTACAAATTATAACCACAGTGCCATATCATTTCATATTCCTTATAAAGTTAAGCATACATCTATCCTATCATCCATCAGTTTTAGTCCTAGGTCTGAACCCAAGATAAATGAAAACACATGTCCACCAAAAGACTTGTGCAAGAATGTTTAGAGCAGCTTTAGTTATAGGAGCCCCAACCTGGAAACAAACCAAATATCAATTAATAAGAAACTAGATAAACAGCTGTGTAATAATTCCATAATACTATAATACTCATCTATACAGGGAATTGAACTGCTTATATACATAGCAACAGGAACAGTCTCAGAAACACTCTACTGAGCCAATGAAGTCAGATACAAGAATATACACTGAATGATTCTACTCATATAGAACTCATGAACAGCCAAATTATTCTCATAGTAATAGAAATAAGAACTGTGGTTGCCTGTGGAAGGAGGATTGACTGGAAGGCCTGTGAGGAAACTTTCTGGGGGATAGAGTTCTGATAAATGTTAAAAATGTATTTTATCAACTTTTCTTTGAAGAAAATTTTAAACATCACCCCCTTAAGTGGAACTTGATTCTTTTAGTAATTAAAACATTTAATTCATAGTTCACATTATTGCCAAAATCATCCAGTGAAGTAAAACAGTATTTGTTCATTTGTTTAGTAGTACTTGAGGGTTATCTTTTTAACTTAAGAATGGCTTACTTTTCTTTGGATTCCTTTTCTATAGCAAGCAAATATCACTACATAGTGGTGAGAAGGATGTGGAAGAGATTAAGGTCATTATTGCTAGTTGAAAGGTAAGATTTGAGACTGATTAGCTACCAGACAACAGAGAAAGACACACCTTCTGGGAGCCTCACCTTGAAATACTCGCTCTTTATTTTTCTATTTCGGCTTTTGTCATGGCTTGCTGAATCCCTTGGTGGGTAGCTGGTGGAAACAGGAGTAGAACAGCTGGGAGCTCCAGAATTCACATCCCCTCTTGCAGGAGTTCTTTTAGGAGGTGAGGCTGGCTGCCAGGAGCAGGAACCCCTGCCTTTGTCGCCTGGATGTATCCTGGCAACCTGTCAACAAAACGAACAGGACTGAGTTCTATAGTAACAGATTGGAAACTCCAAAACAAGTGGAGAAGAAACTCAGAAATAGATGGCAAAAGAGGTATGGACCTCAGCTTTCTTTGAAGTTGACTCTGGAATTTTACCAGTGGACTAAGCATCACAAAAACGGATGCAGATTGATTTAAGCTATTCTTCGCAATGGAATGGAGAAACACTTCTTTTTTTCTAAAGAAGAAAAGAAAATTACTGATTATTCTATTGATCTTTTCTAGAATGTTTAAAAGTAGGAGACCTTGACCTCTTCTAAAAGGAAATGAATATTTTCTGTGCTTCTCAAAGGCTGTGTTGGCCTGAAATATAACAAAAATGCAAGAGGTAGAAGATAATTATTTTCCAATGTGTCCTAAGATATAGAAACCATTGCTAAAAACTAAGGTCAACATTTAAAAATGTCTCTAAAATATTTTTAAAAACCCTACATTTAAAAATACTCTGAGATATTAAGCTAATCATGGTACAATCTAAGAAATTATTATTTTCTAATTCTGTAAATATTAAAAACTCAAAGGTGAAACAGTTTACTAGCCTAGGAAAAAGTCCATAATATGTCTCTAAATGAAAAAGAGAAGCTACAAAGCAGAATAAATATTATCACTAAACTCTGTGCATGTGTGTATGCACACATATCTACATACATGTGCTTAAAGAACACATACTAAGATGTTAACAGCAGTTATCACTGGATGATGAACTTAAGAAACATTTTATTAAATGTTCCTCAAGGCTAGGAATTAGGGAGAAATTCTAACCTAGTTTCCAAAATCCTATTCTCTCACTCCCAGATAACTGAATTGGGATATACAGGTAATTCACAGGACTATTAATTCTGTTGAAATAACTTTAGATCACACAGTCTAAAGACCTCACTGGATAATCAAGTTCCTATTCTAACACTAGATAATGCTCTAGAGATGAGCAGATGTGTCCTGGACAGAGATTTTAAAATATCTCCATTATACTATCACATAGAATAGTTCTAATTTGGATGCTTTTCTCCCAATACTGTTCAAAAGCTGCCATACGCAGATGATAAAGCATACCTAAAATAACTAAACAGCTGCTATGAGAGTGACTAATATTGAGATGGGGAAAGAAAACTTAGTCTTACATTTGGCTTCTTACAAACTTGTAGGTCCCTAGTTAACATATTTCTTACTTTATACAAACTGCGTGCCTTCTTGGCCCCTATTGTGAGCTAAATGAGATATTTCTCATTTAGCCCAATAAGTAAACACCACCCCAAGTGCACACACAGTATTCAGTCCAGTGGCCAGCTTATTTGAGCCAGATGGCAGAAGAACAAATAGGAAATGCTGGCGTGGGACAGGACAACCCCGGGAAAACACCAGGAGAGCAGATCTTTCCATGCTAAAATAGGGCAAAGAGTTCTTTATCGGGCCAGGAGGGGCACTTTCAGGAGGCCCGAGAACAGCGGCTCTTGGGGCAGTGGGCACGAGAGTTAGCTGGGCCACGGCCAGCGCAGTCACAGCCCTCCCTTCCCTCAGGGGGCTGCTGGATGGCCAGCTGCTTTTCTGCATTCGTTGGAGATGCTTCGGAAAGTGACTGGAGAGGAACCTTTGTATTCTCCCCAGTTCTGGACCCACTTGAAATTCTTCGGTTTACAGTTTCAGCTTACATTCAACTTTCTGGTGTTCAAATTTATTTCATCTTGGCTAAATAGGCCTTCCTAGGTATCTCTCTTTCTCTTCTCCCTCTCTAAATTTTAAAGGAACAAAAACTCTGAAGCAGCTTATTTTTTTTTTTAAATCAAGCTCAAAAGCTATCTTGGACACCACACAGCTTTATAACACAATCTTTTGATGATTTAAGTGTAAATGAAGCAGAAACATATGGATTCCATTTCCCATAAATCATACACAATCCTCAAAAAATCAAGGGAGAATGTGCTCAGCACACTGTATTCTGTTTGGTTGAACCCAAAACATCTGAAGAATACTTGGAGGCTGATGGATCCAAAATATTTATCCATCTCTATTTATAACCTTGGGAGTGGGGGAAGCCCTTGATTCATGGCGACAGTTAAACTGCTCCCATGTGCTAAGTGGGCAACCAGAAACCAGTGCAAGCTTAAAGATAATGGTGTTATCCTTCTCCTGTTCCTGCTCCAGACGTTCAAGTTGACCTCAGATCAATAATACTGAAGCCCTTACTTAAACAGAGCTAGTCAAGTCAGGTATTTCTTGAGCTTTCCTCGCCTAAAACAACTGCAAATTATTTCAAGCTATTGATGTACAGTCAAGTTCATGTCACTGCAGGATGATGCCAGCCTCCACCAATAATCCAGAACTGACCCCTTGTGGCAACAGCCCCACCACAAGGAATTCTGGATTATTCTCCCCTCATAAAACCACAGCTGTTGTGCCTCCGCAAGCTGACCCCCCCTCCTTTTTTTTTCATTAAAAGGATAAATCACGGTGATTTTATAGACCAAGAGAAACGTTCCTTGCTGGTATCTCTGACTGTCCTGATGTCTCTTGATTGATGCAAAGCCCAAATCTTAACTCTGAAAGTTACTGATAGTCTGTTTGAGTTTATTTAAATTGGGCAGAGGCCACATGCTGTGTGGAAGAATTTTTTTTTTTTTTTTAACAGCAGCAGCAAGAACTCAAACAGGATGTTTGTGAAGTTTCACAAAATAGGTAAACTGGGCATCATGTCCTCTTCTAGCCAATTACTGTCTTCTTCTACCCCTGGCCTTACGGCTTAACTCAGAGACAGCCAGCACCAAACCACTCGACATCAGTTGTCTCAAAATCTTCAAGAATGCTGCAGCAGGAAGCATTAGCAGCCTTTTTTTTTTTTTTTTAAAAGATGAGGAAACTGGGCTTCCAGGGCTTTCCTGGGCTTTCCCCTAATTGCAAGGCGGCCGGCTGCTGCTGCTGCTAAGTCACTTCAGTCGTGTCCGACTCTGTGCGACCCCATAGACGGTGGCCCACCACGCTCCCCCGTCCCTGGGATTCTCCAGGAAAGAACACTGGAGTGGGTTGCCATTTCCTTCTCCAATGCATGAAAGTGAAAAGCAAAAGTGAAGTCGCTCAGTCGTGTCCGACTAGTAGCGACCCCATGGACTGCAGCCTACCAGGCTCCTCTGTCCATGGGATTTTCCAGGCAAGAGTACTGGAGTGGGGTGCCATTGCCTTCTCCGAATTGCAAGGCTAACCCAAAGCAAATCTGGGGTTGAAATGTGTGTCTTTCTCTTACTCAGCAACTCTCCTTCCTCTGCCTCCTGCACAGCCTCTCTGCTAGACTGCCACACAGAACAGTCTGACCTCAAAAGAGACAGTCATTTTTCAAGATGTGGCTTTTGTCACAAGAAACATCTTTATGTAAAGTAAATCTGAAAATGTCTAAATTTAAACCATTGCAAAATTTGTCCCGTAGTAGATTAGAAAGAAAGGGGGAAGATAGACTTTAAATATAGACTTCAAAAACTAAAAAAAATTAAAAATGTGTTGTATGTGATGGTATCCTAACCCAACAGATCTTATAACCCTCCCCTCCCCCTCAGGACTCTTTGCCCAGGGCAGTATTTCTCAACACTTTTAAAATTTATTATTATTATTGCTCCCCCTCCAAGTATTTTTGGCTTTCCTGGTGGCTCAGATGGTAAAGAATCTGCCACACTGTGGGAGACCTGGGTTTGATCACTGGGTTGGAAAGATTCCCCAGAGAAGGGGATGGCTACCCACTCCAGTGTTCTTGCCTGGAGAGTTCCATGGACAGAGGAGCCTGGTAGGCTACAGTCCATGGGGTCGTAAAGAGTCGGACACGACTGAGTAACTAACACTTTCACTTTCCAAATATTTTTATATATTTTTTTCCTAATTCTCCCAGATTTCATCACCATCAAATTTTAATACCACAGATATGCCTTATATCTGATTATGTATTGCAGCCCTTTGGTGGCCTACAAACCAACATATTATCTAAGATTACATCACCCTCCAAGCCAATTTTTATTGCCCCTTGGGGGAATACATGCCTAGGAGACATTCATCCAAAGAACTGACAATGTTGGCCTCAGATAATCTATCGTCAGGCTGATACACAGCAAAACTGACCAGGAGACCACAGAAACCATGGAAACCCTTACTAAATTACCAGAACTAAAAAGCACAGTAAATTGCCCCTAATTGTGTTCAAGAGAAAAATGGACTTGTTTGAAAAGGGGCAATAAACACACCATATTTTCTATGCATCTGAGTGGCTTTATCATAGAACTAGAACTCTTAGAGCTCAAGTGGGCTTTAAAATAGCATCCAGCTCAGCCAACTGTCTCCAGGCAAGAAGATATTATTGGTCTATTTTAAACTGATGAGGCATCTAAGCTGAGGACATTAAGTTATTTGTTTATGGGCCACAGATTGAAACTCAGACTCCAATAAAAAATTAGTCAAAGGACTCCTCTGCTTTATCTCTGACACAGTGAAAACATTGGCAGGGCAAAGAGAAAGGTTTCTTTCTTTTGATCCCCTTTCCTAAGGACAGAGGGTATTTCTTCAATATTGATATCTAGTATTCCACCAATAATAAAATATTTTGTATATACTGTGCTGTAAAACCTCCTTGTTTCAAGGGCCTGAGATTCTAGCTGTGAGTCTGGAGGACTCATCACAGCTCTGGCCCTCCAGGAGTCCTGGCTCAGCTCCCCACCCTGCTACTCCACCTTCTTCCCAACAGCCACCAAGCCAGGTCTGAAACACAGTACTTTGAATTGCAGGCACTCAGTCAACATTCACCACTAAGCTGGGCACACACCTTTTTTGTTATGAGAGATAACAGTGACCAGTTTGGCTGAAGATGACAAGAAGTTACAAGATGTTAAGTCCAGATTAATATTCAAAGTTTTCTATTTAATATAATGTAAACATTTTGAAATAAGTTTGCCTTTCCAGAGAACTGGCAGAAGTCCAAATCCTTAGGGCATGTGAATGATAAATGTTTAATAAATACTTAATCATTAGTTTATTACCCACAGATTTCTAAAGCTGGTTTAAATTAGAGTGTTCCTGGCTGATAACAGTCTACTATTTTACCTTTTCATGTGTATTTTATGAAGGGCATTTTAGCCCCTTAATTGAAAACAGTAAATTATAAGGGGATTCCCTCTAACTCTTTCCACAGGTCTCCAGGGGATGCATGTTTCTTCTCTGAAACTTTGCTCCCCTGGTTGGTGTCTCCTCTCTAGCTCATCTAATTTCTTCTGTTCTGGCTTCTTACCCTCCACTGTCAGCGTCTCAGGTGTCCTCTGTCTTAAAAACATTGAGAGAATAGCAATGAAACATATACATTACCATATGTAAAATAGATGACCACTGCAAGTTTGATGCATGAGGCAGAGCACCCAAAGCTGGTGGTCTGGGACAACCTAGAGGGGTAAGATGGGGAGAGACGTGGGAGGGGGGTTCAGGATCGGTGGGGGGGGAGCGGCAAACGTATACCTGTGGCTGATTCACACTGATGTATGGCAAGAAACCATCGCAATATTATAAAGTAATTATTCTATTAAAATAAATTAATTAAAAGAAACCAATCTATGTTGTGGGCACCTACCTTCTTCTTGATAAAGAGGAGTCTAAGCCACTGCCCCCATTCTCCTCATATCTCCTTTCATTTTAAACACTTTCTCTAGCCTATCGTCTGGTTCCTACTCTCTTTTCTCACTGGAGCATCATCTTAGAACATCATGAGTGCCATCCTGATCAACTCATCTAGAAGAGTTCCTTGGTTCCCATCGCCCACGGTGACTTTGAAGCACTTAAACTGTCACCCTCCCGCCTCTCTCAACCATCCCATTGAGAGTACAAATTTCTCAGACTGACTTCAAGACCTGAAAACTATAAATATAATCCATCCAAGCAGAGTTCAAAACCTAAGTCACAGCCTATAGATTCTGATGTGGATGCTGTTGGTCACCAGTCTGATTGACTGGAGAGAGAGAATACAGCTGGTTGGCAGGAAGCACTGTATTCTGAATCCTAGAAAGAAAGAAGAGAGATGACTCGGAATTTTCTGTCTTTCCTTATTCCCTGCTTTCCTGCTGAGCTTCACCAGGATAGAAACTTGGTTACAGTAAAAACATGTAAGAGCTTTACCGAAGAGTTGGTCAATATCAGCGAGACCAAGTTTGTTTGTCTTGTCAAGGCTCTTCCTGAATTCTGAAAGCCTTAAGTGAACTCTTGAGGCAACCATGTCCCCACTGCCCTAGTGAGCTGCCTAATGAAGCTGGATTGAAGACACAAAGGAGGGAACGTCAGAAACAGACAATATTGTTCAGACACCCACCCTAGTCTGACTTTGGTACAAACCAAAATGAAACTTGATAGGAAGATAATCCTCTGAATCAGTAGTGTCCAACTTGTGGCGATTACTAAATGTCCATCCCCAGAGACACTACATTTGGCAATGTCTAGGTATTTACTGGTTGTCACATATGGATTTGAGGTGCTGCTACCAGCATCTAGTGGCTACAGGCTAGGGATGCTGCTAAAAATCCTACAACGCACAACAACAGCCCTCCACAGCGAAGAATGATCTAGTTCAAAAAGTTGATAGTGCCGAGGTTGAGGCTTGTGCTCTAGACTCTCCATGTGTTTAAATAAGAAGCTTTCTTTCCAGAAGAGCTGGTGTTAATGGATCTTTCCAGATTCATGGTGCATAACTAAGGGATTACATTACAAATGAAGCAGCAGGCGTGGAGATTTTAAGCAGCTGAGTCATATTTCTATGGCCAAGTGAGGACACCTTTAAAATGTGAATGTAAGTCTGGCCTGACGGGCTTTGAGCTTAGGCTCTTTTCCACGTCCTCTGGCCCAAGTTAGGCGGCAGACATTCAGTCTTACATGACTCAGGGTGAAATCACTTCTGCCATTCAAAAACCAGCTAGAGAAAGTGCAGGGCCAGAGAGGTGAGCTGAGTCTTCCCTGGTGAAAGCTGTAATGGAATTAGAGTGGGCAAGAATAAAGCTAGGAGATGTCTGAAACGTGGGCAAGCAAAGACCCTGAGGAATGAGTGTACAGCCCAGTTACAGGAAACTAATAAAACATCATCAACTGGGCCAGTCAAAGGCAGACATACCAGTTTGCTCCTAGATAAAGAAAAGACAGACAGAGGCTCTTGTGAAGTCATAATTCCAGTTAGGTGACCATGGTCTTAAGCCATTATGCCCATGAACATGCTGTTTTATACTACCCTTTGCGCTACCAGACATTTTGCCCTCTAGTCCCCCACAGCATCCACCCAATAAGAAGCAATTTCTCCCTTCCCCTCTTACTTCCTGAGTGCTCCTTCTCAGAGCAGCTGCTCAGTATGTAACCACTGAATTTTGAACTTCATGGCTAGCAAGATACAGCTTTTGATTCACATTGGTATTATTAACTACATATGTTACCTCTCTCCATTGTCAGACTCAGACTTTTATTTTCTATAATTGTGGAGTCCCTGATTTAACAAATATTAACTATGTCTCCAGTCTAAACTCCTTTTATTGTTCTGTTGCTAAGGTGTGTCCAACTCTTTGAGACTCCATGGACTGCAGCACACCAGGCCTCTCTGGCCCTCACTATCTCCCAGACCCAAGTTCATGTCCATTGAATCTGTGATGCTAACAAACCATCTGAACTCTAGCCCTTTAGAAAAGAGGCTTCTAAGGTCTGGAGGGAGAAAATGATCCACCTAGTTTAATAAGAGTCAAACACACACATTCATATGTATTCTTCCTCACTCTGTCTTTGATTACTAGTATTCATTTTCTTAAAGGGGTATATAGATATGCATATATATATAAAATTTTTAAATGAAGAAAGGGTATACACACACAAAATATATTTTCCCCACCCCTGAACTCACCAGGTTCCCACTTCAGGACCTACTGCAGCAGCAACCTCTGTTACCAGTTTGCCGTGCATTCTTTCAGAACGTCTGTGCATTTACAGAAGTACACTTAGTGTGCATACCACCTTCTGGCCTGCAGGCTGGTGTCCTTCCCATTCCTCTCTATGGCCCCTGCAGCTTCTATTGCTCAAGACCAGCTGTGACAAAACAGATGACACATTTGTCCTGTTGAAGGAAAACTTGGTGACTCAGACACAAATTGTTCCATACACCTTTCATCCTCATTACCAGGTAACTCTGCCAAGGTCAAGTGGTGACATCCTGATTTACTACTAAGCAGACTGACTACAACTCGCATTTGACGAGAATCTGAAATTCAAATACCCAAAAGAAAAAAATATATATTTCCTTAAGGCTTCCAGTTTCGTAATCAAACTTGCTTTTTTTTGCCTTGTTGAAAATATTATTTTCCTCCTGGTTCAATGAACACACTCTATCTGAAGGAATGAAAACAAGACTTCCCCTGAACCTCCAATTAATCACCAAATCTTAAATTTAAGATCCAGTTTCACCCCATTCCTAAAATCTCTATTTAGTGGCTCAGAGAGCAGAGACAAAGGAGCCTCACTGTTTTCACTGGCAAAATGAGGCTGAGCCAAATCCAGGCTCCAGGTATGAAATACAAATTTGGCTGGCTGTAGATATGCAATTTACTAGAACCTGTATTCGAATAAATCAAGGATACATTTCTCTTGGCTCTTATAGAGAGCCTTTCAAATGGTGACTCCAGCCCTCCTAAGGATTTTGTCCAGATCGCCTGAAAGTGAACAATTTTCACAAGTTTGTTTTGGCATCCACAGCATAAATTTTTATTGAAAGTCACAGTTGTTTTAGTGGGCACACAGTCTCCCAAGAGACCTCTGTTGGGGCCTCCCAGCCAATTTGATGAGAACTATGTGCACCTAAAACATGCCAAGTGTTGTAAGGACTGACCTGCCCTCCAGCTCCTTGCTCGTCGGTACGCGACCACTGACTCATTTGTACTTTGCATTTAAGGACATGCTCTCGAGTGTGTCTGCAGCATTTCTGAAATCAAGCAGCCATCTCCATACTGAAGAGTCCTTTTTCCTTTTTTCTTCAAAGGTTTCTGTTTCTCTGGAGTTACACCCAATTTATTCTATCATATCAAACAGGTAAGGCAATAGGAGAATGGGTTTACTAGGAATATACATTTTCCATGGAATGAAACAAAATAAAGATGTGCTTGGGAAGGAAAGGAATGTAGCCCAACTCGATGCTCAAAATGTCCTCTAACTAACTAGTACGGGAAGATCACGGATTTAGGAGGCTTCAAAAGAGTATGTAGAGGTATTTTGAGACAAAAAAGGACATCTTTCCTTTCTATACTACCATACATAAATCATCACATAATCACTAGGAAGGCAAACCAAAATGGGCTGAAATTTGAGTTTACAAGGTCTTTGTCCCATGATTGAGAGGTCTTCCACATTTTTCCTTTATTACTCTTTCTATGGGCCATTTTATCCTTGTGTTTTATTACTTGGAATGATGGGAAAACTTAGAATTTCACTTTATGAAATAATTAAGAAGAGTTAGATTATTAATCGGTCAACACTGAAACAGCACAATTCTCATTAAAAAAAAAATTAAACTAAAACCCTCTAAGTCATCTTCTTCATATTTATAAACAGCTTTGTTAACAAATTTTCATTAAGGCCAGAAAACTAATATAGCAAAGAAAAAGAGTACATGAAATAAATTTTATTAGCTTCTCTCAGTAAAAAAAAGTCTCATGCCAACCAGAAGAGAAAAGAAACCTGCTGTTTTACAATTTTCACCTTCCCTTCAATTACGCTAGCTTCAATATTTTTCCCTTGAATTCCCATGGGTTATACAGAACTTTAAACCTCAAGAATAAAAACAAGAAGCCTTTTCAAAATCACATGGGTAAGTCTCAACTTGCTGTTAAAAATACTACTGATGAGGCCCGTGCTTCCTTCTCTGGGAAGGTTTCATATGTTACATGAACTCAGAGAGCCACCGTGAGTCACACTGAGTGACAGAGGGTGTGACATTCTGCATCACCACTTCTCCAGAGAAATATCATGGCAGATTCTAGGAGCGATCCCACCAAAAACTATTCCCTGTTTCATTTCCCCTTTCCTTTTTCCCACTAAAGAGGCTTAAAAAAGGAAGATTACTTTCCCATCCTCCCTTCCACCTGGAGATAGCTATATCACCAAGTTCTGGTTAAAATGACATTAGACAAAGTTGATAAAGGGCAGTGCTGCTAAAACTTTACTATGGGTAAGAATTACCTGGGGATCTTGGTAAAATACAGAATCCAAATCAGTAATCAGGGTGGTACCTGGAATGTTGCACTTTAAGTTCCAGGTGATGAACCATGTGTCACGTGAGAACCAGGTGTTAGAAGGCATCTGGCAAGGACTTTCCTCCTTGATTTAGAGCATGTGCAAAGAGAAAGCTACCTCCTGTCCTTCCCTTCAGCTTCCTGCTTTGAATAGAACTGGAGGAGGAGGTAGGTGTGGGGCTGTATGAGCTATCGTGCACCCAAGAGGGACGGAATTCCACAAACAGAGCAGTGCAAAGTAGAAGAATGGAAACCGTCCAGGTATCGTTATTTTCTTTGTCTCCATTTAACACTAACTCAATTTTAGTTCAGAATCTTTTTATATCCACAACATTCTTGTCTATACAAAAAAAAAAAAAAAAAAACCTCCTCAAGCTTGAAAAGTATCTGTAGGTGAGTGCTGAAGCTGAAACTCCAATACTTTGGCCACATCATGCGAAAAGTTGACTCATTGGAAAAGACCCTGATGCTCAGAGGGATTAGGGGCAGGAGGAGAAGGGAATGACAGAGGATGAGATGGCTGAATGGCATCACTGACTCAATGGATATGACTTTGGGTAAACTCCAGGAGTTGCTGATGGACAGGGAGGCCTGGCGTGCTGTAATTCATGGGATCGCAGAGTCAGACACGACTGAGCGACTGGACTGAACTGAACTGAACTGACACATTTTGGGCTTAATCAAATGATCACCTTAGGATGGCAGGTTGAGTCTATAAATCATTGTGTTCAAAAGAGCCTAAAGAGACTCCCAGGAAAGAAATTATCTGACAAGAAGAAGCAATCTTTTAGATGTATTGGTTTGTTTTGGGGTACTCAGTGCCAGGACAGAGAGGATAAGGATGATTCTAAGCATAACCCCATTTATGTCTGCAACTGTGGTCTAGCCACCATGATCTCATATTGAGCTCAAGACAAATAGGATTGTAATAGAAAAAAATGAAGAAGAAAAAAGAAAAACTAACGCAAACAGTATTTTTGAGAGTTTATGGCATTGCTATAAGATGTTAGAAGTTTACATGACAGTGTGAGGGGTCATTTGTATTAACTGCAAGAGTCAGAGCTTTGGTTTAGGTGGCATCGTCACTAGCTTATGACACTGCCATCTTGGCTCAGCAACTGGTGTACAATAAACACAGCTCTGCTGTGCATTGTTAAAAGAGTAGTTGCTGTGTTCATTGCCATAGTGATTGGGGCTAAAGAGAAGATCACAGATGGCACACTGCAATCAAAAGATGTGGCTGCAGACTACTTGGGAAGCATTTGAAGGCTACTAGCATTTCCACATGAAGGCAATGGCACCCCACTCCAGTACTCTTGCTTGGAAAATCCCATGGGCGGAGGAGCCTGGTAAGCTGCAGTCCATGGGGTCGCTAGGAGTCGAACACGGCTGAGCGACTTCACTTTCACTTTTCACTTTCATGCATTGGAGAAGGCAATGGCAACCCACTCCAGTGTTCTTGCCTGGAGAATCCCAGGGAGGGGGACCCTAGTGGGCTGCTGTCTATGGGGTCACACAGAGTCAGACACAACTGACGTGACTTAGCAGCAGCAGCAGCAGCATTTTCACAAAGCAGGTAACATGTACCTAGAAAAAACTGATTTGTAGTTGTCTGTTTTCCTCTTGCTATGATTAAGAAAGTTAATTCTTCATTCAATACTTCTCACAATTCCGCATTTCCCAATGGCTATTGTATGGATATGGTTCAAAGCATGCCTGTTTGATTCCATCTTCCACTGGCTACTGCTCCCATCTGAAAGAGATGCACATCACTTTCATTCCCATTCTACTGCCCAAAGTGAGTTACAGCTTTAAGGAGGACAAGGAATGAAAATAACTACCATGTTCCTAGAAGGAGGAGAATCAGAATATAACAGTCAAATGACTGCCACAGTACTTAAACAGTGAATTACAGATGTCATATAATAGGAGTAGAGAAATTAGTAATGCTTGTTATAAGCAAATCAAAATTAAATTACTCCACCTAATTTTGGAGCTAAGAATTGCATTATTGTTCTCCTTACCTAGCACAACTCTGCGTGACTCCCTAAGTACAGGTTGTGCCTACTAACTTATGACCTAACAGCCAAATGGTATTTTTATTTCCTTTATTTTCCTTTTACGAAGCCATGATTCTTTTGGTCTACATTACATTGGAAAATTGGCCATGCAACAAAAAAGGTCTCATATCTGATGTTTAAAATAAGTTACATTTCAGAAGTATTCCAACTTTCCTCTTGAATGGTTACAGTGGACAGGGTTCAGAGGAAAATTTGTGAATGGGGTATGATTTCGAGCCATTTCATTATTGTTTGGGGATATACTTTCTACTCTCTACTCCTGCATTCCAAGTCTTCTACAAGTCTACGATTCACACTTAAGTTTTCAGTTTTCTAAAGAGAAACCCTTATTAGGAACTGTTCCAATCAATCACAATCAAAATTTGACTCCACTGTGACCCATTTCTTTAATGACATGCATCTTTGCTAATCAATATGAAAAAAATAATTTATTATAAAGTTTACATGCTCAAAAGGAACAGAATATGTGACCCTTTACACTAGAAAATTTAGAAATTAACATGGGCTTTCAATACGTGAAGCCAAAGGAAAGAGAAGCACTAGGAATTTCAGTGTTTCGGAAACGAATCAGGGCATAACTGGTTGAATAGAGCTTCCCTTGAGGGTTTCCCTCAACTCACTCCATCGACCTTGAAATGATACTAAAAGCATAAATAATATCTTTTTCATTCTCCTGCTACTAAAATAACCTAAATGATACCATCTGATGCTGGCAAGTGTGCAGTATAATGGTGTGGTCGCCCGCCTCGCCGATAAGGAGAACGCCACAGACAGGATTCTTCTGACACGCAGGTTTATTGTTACAGCTCTTTTAGGAAGTGGCGAGAGGGCCCCGATGCAGGGAAAGCAGTTGCTTATATAGCCCAGAGGGGAGGCGTGTCAACCTCTGATTGGCTCATAACGTCAACCTCTGATTGGCTCATAACGTCAACCTCTGATTGGCTCATAACGGAACACTGTTAGAATCCCTAATTAGCATATCTGCCTACATATATGCGAAGAACCAGGAAGCAGGAAACCGGCGCCATCCTGCAATGGCGGCTGTGGCTCCCGACATAATGGGCCCTCTAATACAATGCTTTATATCAGAATAGGATGAATTTGGCTGGAAAGGAAACTTTCAACTCAACAGATACTTCAAGGTTTAAATCTGATTGCTAATGAATGTTAAGAAAAATACAAAAGAAACATTCAAATATTCCTATCCGTGAGCCCTTCTGCAGGCACACTGCTTTCCTTCAGTGAGTTGTTCACCGCATCCACTCCCTTGCTTTTGTGGGTTTCCACATGCCATTCGTAGTGCCTGAAGCGTATCACCCGCTTCCTCTATCCCACCTGACATTTTTGCTGATTAGGTCTGTATTATTTATTTAAATACTACTTCCTATAGGAAGCCCTATAAGGCTCTGGAATGAGAGGACTGAACCTCATCTACGTGTTTTTATTACTACGTCTGTGTCCCTGTCAAAGCACTGTCTCTTCTATAGATCTGTCTGCAGCATACATAATAAGGAAAGCTTTATTAGGACATGGATGGTATCTCTCTAATGTGTCAGGAATAGTCCTTGACATACTGTTCAAAAGGATATTTTTGGTAAATTAATATATTTAAGTTGCAGAAAATGATCTCTTCCTAATACACTGATTGGTTGTACCCATGCCTAATATTAGGGCTTCAACATTTAACTATTGTAGTAAATTAGTAATAAATAGAGACAGATACACTCTTTAGATACAGACTTAGGCTAATTAATAGTCTAGGAATAGATAAATAATACCCCATTAGGTTAAGCAAAATATTTAAAAAGGTATAAGCTCAAAGATGCTCTTAAGATATAAAAATTAAATATCAGATTTATTTCATATGGTCACCAATAGGGGATTATTTAAATAATTATAGTGTGACCTTGAATGGAATATTATACAGCCACTGAAATGATGATTATAAAAGAAAGATTTGAGAAGACTATGTCATAACATGGAAAAGCCTCATGATAAAGTGTTAAATGATTACAAATTAAGACACTAAATTGTCATGGACGTTATTATTATAGCTATGTGAAAACATGCATGGGGAAATAAGTAGATTAATGATTGCATTAAAGTGGTAGATTGTAGGAAAATGCTATATTTTCCTTCAGTTCATGTTTTAATTCACATGACTATGTTACTTTTATAACTGAACTATATAATAAAGATATTTGTGACTTTCAAAGCAAATCAATATACATAATGGGTGATAAAATAACAGTTTGACTGATCATTGTGATTCGAAGTTTGAAAGACAAGATGCTAATGATGGAAATTAATACTGACTGGAAAAATGTAGAGAGTTTACTTAGTTTGACAGGTTAAAAGAAAATAAATCCCAAATTTGACAACAGATGTTCCTGTGGCAGAACTTTTTACCCAGTAGAAAGAAGGCAGCTGCCTTGCTTACCAAGCAGGGAGGAAGGCACAGCTGGAAGGAGGCAGTGCTAATCATCACAGGAAGTGCTCGTGTATAATTCTTGTCTGATCTGTGTAAATAGAAATGCTAAATTTTCACGTGAAACACCTGAACAACTGGGTGCCAAAAGCAGAAGAAATGGAAAGGTAGAAGAAGCAAATAGCTAGACAAGGGAGTGTTTCAGAGAGGAAATATGTCAGTCTCTGGCTCAGAAGTAAATGGTTTTCTTGTAGAGAGAAGTGTTCACAGCATCTATTAAATGCGTACTCAAATCACTCTATCATAAAACAAAGCCATCTGTTTAAAATTGACATTTCCAATGCACATTTTAAAGAAAAGACTATAGAAGGCACATATACTCGAAAATGAAATCTACACTCTTGGATAAGCAATACTTCCTTCAAAAGAACTGCAGTGCTCCAGAGCTTATTCTTTATACCAAAAGAAATAACAATTAGATACACAGTGTTAACAGAGGCATATTTAGTTCTCTGAGAGGAAAGTCTATTAAGCTGAGAATCAAACACATGATTCCACTGTTTAGTATGCCAAACTTCCTTAGATGCAACTGACGAGAAAAAATATATAACTGGAGTATATTCTAAAAATTAGAAACACAAATTGCACATCTTAAAGCCATGACTTAGATATATTACACTGTTTGGCTACCCTAAGAAGCTATTTGTTAGGAACTTCAACACAGAATCACGATTTATCAGTTTATATTTGGACACTAGCACTGAATGGATATATAAACATTTTTTAAAGGGATGTATTTAAGAGAGCAAGACTGGGGCGATAGAATCATAAGGCTTAAGTTGATGTTTTTTTTTTCACCTTTTCCAGTATTTTTATGGCTAGGTTTCATGCACATGGACACAGACCATAGATACTTAGCAAGTGGAAAGAAAAAAATTCCTGTTTTTTATATTCCTGTTTTTTAAACTATTCCTGTTTTAAAATATCTGTGTTGAGAAACACTTTAATAAGTCTGTCCAGTTCTGAAATAGTGGCCTCTTGCTCAATGTTGAATGACTGGGAGCTGTGGTATACAATTTAATCACCATTATAATAGACATGTAGCTGTTGAATGTTAATGTAAATTAATTAAATTAAATGTAATATTTCATTCATTTCAAGTGCTCAGTAGACACTTGTGACTAACAGATTGCATGGCACAGATTATAGAACATTTCCATCACCAGGGTTGGATAGTGCTGATTTAGGGGAAGTTTGAGAGAGAAACTATTTTATAGGAATATTTGATTTGAGGGACCAGGAAATTTCTAAAGAAGGGACAAGGAGATCTGAAGAGCGGGAGTGGAAGCTGCAGTGTGGGAGAGGCAAGGTCCTTATTCAAAAAGAGGCCCTGTTGGTTATTGTCTGGAGTATTTTTACAAACACGCTAACATTCAGTATTAAATACTCCACTTCATCCCATCCTTACCCTTATGTTCCAAATCTTCAGGAAATTCTCTGCCCTGTACCCTCCTCTCCTGCAGTATTATTTAGGGGAAGATAAGTTAGTGTCACAGAGTTAAGGTGAAATGAAAAAGTGGAGATTAGAAATTCAATAGAGGTAGGAATTTAAGACGGAGAAGGCAATGGCTCCCCACTCCAGTACTCTTTCCTGGAAAATCCCATGGACGGAGGAGCCTGGTAGGCTGTAGTCCATGGGGTCACTGAGAGTTGGACACAACTCACTGACTTCACTTTCACTTTTCAGTTTCACGCCTTGAAGAAGGAAGTGGCAACCCACTCCAGTGTTCTTGCCTGGAGAATCCCAGGGACAGCGGACTCCGGTGGCCTGCCGTCTATGGGGTTACACAGAGGCGGACATGACTGAAGTGACTTAGCAGCAGCAGCAGCAGCAGGAACTTCAGAAGAAAGACAGAAAAAAAAAGACATTCCCTTCCTCCTCTTATTCCAAACTAACCCCAAGTAAGAACGCTTAGAGTGGGGCTTCTATCAACTTTTATTGAAACTAATCAAAGGAAAGCTAACTGCAACTGACCCTAGAATTACTTCAGTTTGCCAAATGACACAGGTTATAACACATGTGTGAAAAAATCATAAACTATCATTGTTCATCTTCATTTTCTGAGATGATAAGCCTTTTCTTAGTCAATAAGAGGGATAAAACAAAGAATCTCAATGCATTTTTATCCATTTATCCAGCTGTGAAAGGCTTAAGTTAAAAAGATATAAAAGTACTCTTTTTCCGAGGTGGGAATTCCTTGCTTGCTGATGAGGGGCCAACTTTGGAAACGTCCTCTTAGCTTTATTCCGTCTCTGTCTACTCTCTGCTACCAGCTTTAGAAACATTAAGAATAGAGAGGGCCTTCGTGCAGGGCCTACTTTCTGGGTGATGTTCCAACTCAGAAATAAAATAAGGCTTATGTCATGAGGGTTCTGGGTTGCCAACACCAGAAAGTCCGCTAGCTTTTGGGTTGGGTGCAAGAATGACTGACTGTTCTTTTGTTTTTCAAAAACCAATAACATCCACCATATTAAACAGGAATTTGATGTTTATTTGTGGATTTTTTAAAAAGTCTTTTGGTCAGCCCTGCAAATAATGCAGACTTCCAAAATTAAAGGAATACCAAAATAACTGTGGTATTTCCTCAGTTGAACAGAATGGTTTCTTCAGAGCAGATTTGTGCATAAACACTAAACATTTTCTTTCCCTCCAGTAACATCTGTGAACAAGTTTACCACTTGGGAAAATGAAGGACTAATAACTACATCCAGACATGGGTGGGTACAGGTGCTTCCACACAGCTCCACAAACACACCCTAGTTCTGACAAGAGGGCTATTTCTGCCTGACCTCTTCCCTTTTAGACTTCAGTCACACTGTGTGTTTGGCCTGGGAAAAAGATGACCTGCTGGCAGGGCTGTCAGCAGCAGCATCTAAAGCGACTGGCTTTTTGCTGGCAGAGTGCATTCCCTGAACATATTGACTCTCTGAACAGGGGACAACAGCCCAGCAATTTATTAAAAGCAATTGTGTGTTTCTTAGGTCTAGCCAAACATTTGGTGCATGTTATACAACCCTCCAAGACCAAACTTCAGTCATACTTCTTTCAAGAAAAGCTTCCCCAAGTATCCCAGATTTCGATGAATTTCTGATTTCCCATGGCAACCATTGTTTGGAAGGTTCAGTGGACACTTGACTATGCACTGCCTTAGAAGAGGTTACCTCTTGCACTTTTAATAAAAAATTATTTAAATTTTTTTCTATTTAATTTCTCTCATTTAGAACTTCATAATCTTTAGTGGCAAAGTTAGATTTTTACATTTATTTGTTTGTCAAATAATTCTTAGTATGATAGGTTGTACCTAACGGGTCTTAATACATTTGTGTTGATTTTTTACCATAATGATGCATTAAATATATATATATATACACACACACACACACATGAAATTATGCCATAATTGAAATAGTGAACATGTCATCATTTCTAATAATTTCCTTGTCCCCTTTGTATGGTTCCCTCCCGCCCCCTACTCAACCTGAATTACCATCCCCAGGCAACTAGGGCTAATTTTCTGATACTATGGTCTTCATTTTCTGGAATTTTATGTAAATGGAATCATATAGAACATATGCTCTTGTGTTCACCTTCTTTCGTTCAACAGAACAATTTTGAGATTCACTCATGTTGTACGTTCACAAAGGCTCAGTTTTTTTTTTAATTGTTGAGTAGTATTCCATTCTATGGATACACCAAATTTTGTTCATCTACTCATGTTTCACAGATATTTGGGTTGTCTCCAGTTTTTTTTAACCATTACAAATAAAGCTGCTATGAATGTTTATCTGTTTATCTGTAAGTCTTTGTATGGACATATCTTTCACTCCTCTTGAGTAAATGTCTAAAGTATAGAAGTCAGATTGTAATTGTTGTGTATTTAACTTTTTAAGGGACTTCCAAATTTGCTTTCTAAAGCAGTTGTAACATTTTATACAGCAAACAGCAATACATGAGTGTTTAAGTTCCTCTACATCCTTGCCAACCCATTATATGATCAGCCCCTTAATCCCAGCTACTCTAATAAGTGTATAGTTAGTTGCATCTTGTATTCATGTTGTTGTTTGCATTTCCTAATGACTAAGGATTTTTAACATCCATTCAGGTGCTCATTTGCTATTCATAGGTCTTTTTTAGTGAAGAGTCTGTTAAAATATATTCCAAGTTAAAATTTTTGACTGTTCATCCATTTTTTAATTTTTGAGAGTTCCTTATACAATTTGTACACAAGCCCTTTATCAGATATATGATTTACAAATAGTTTTCCTCATCTCTGACTTGTCTTAATTCTCAGAAGTTTTAATTTTGATAGAGTTCAATTTATCATTTTTGTGTATGTAATTTTGTTATTGTACTTATGATCTCTGCATAAACCAAGGCAAAACACACACATACACTTTTCTCCTGTGCTTTCTTCTGGAAATTTCACAGTTTTAGATTCTCTATTTGAGTTCATTTTTGTATGTGGTCTGAGATATGGGTTGAAATTTGTCTGCATATGAATAGCCATTTGTTCTAGAACCATCTGTAGAAAAGACATCCTTTCTTCACCCAGTTGCCTTTGCATATTATTGAAAATCAATTGACCATATACTTGTGGGTCTGTTTCTGGACTCTGTACTCACTTACACTGGTAAACTAGTCGATCTTTAAAGCAGTATCATATTGCCTTGCTTTCTGTAGCTTTAGAAATCTTCAAATCAGGTAGTGTTTGATCTCTTGTTCTATTTTTTCAAAATTGTTGTGACTATATTATCTTTTTTTTTCATTTCTACATGAATTTTAGAATCAGCTTGTCATTTTCTACAAAATAGCCTGTTGAGGTTTTTTTTTCTAGGTTGAGCTGAACATATAGATCAATTTCATAGAATTAACACCTTAACAATATCTTAACATCTTCTAACCTATGAACAAGTAATGTTTCCCCATTAATTTCAGTTCAGTTCAGTTGCTCAGTCATGTCTGACTCTGTGACCCCATGGACTACAGCACATCAGGCTTCTTGGTCCATCACCAACTCTCGGAATTTGCTCAAATTCATGTCCATCAAGTCGGTGATGCCATCCAACCAAATCATCCTCTGTCGTCCCCTTCTCCTCCTTCCTTCATCATTCCAGCATCAGGGCCTTTTCCAGTGAGTCAGTTCTTTGCATCAGGTGGCCAAAGTATTGGAGTTTCAGCTTCAGCATTAATTTAGGTCCTCTTTAATTTCATTCACTGTTTATAGTTTCTAGTGAATGGAACTTGTAAATATGTTGCTAGATTTACCCCTAAGTATCTCATATTATCTGAGGATATTAGAAATAATATTGTTTTTTACTTTCAGTTGCTGACTGATTGTTGCTAGCATAGAAATACAGCTGATTTCTGTCTACTCATTCAGAATCCCACAGCCTTGTTAAACTCACTTATTAGCTCTTGAACTTTTTTGTGCATTCCAATAAATCTTCTACAAAGATAATCATGTTGTCTGTGAATGCAGTTTCCTTCATTCCTTTCCAAACTAGATACTTTTGTTTTTTCCTGCTTTACTGAATTAGCTAGATCTTCTAGTATAGTGGTGAATAGACACGGTGAGAGCAGACTTCCTTCTCTTGTTGCTGATCTTTGAAAATTCAGTAGTTCACCATTAAGATATTAGCTATAGTTTTTGTTTTCTAATAGATACCCTTTCTCAGGTTGAATAAGTCTCCTTCTCTACCTGCCTGCTGAAGTTGTGGAGACTTGTTTGCTTTTAACCAGGAATGGATGCTGAATTTTGTAAATAATTTTTCTGTGTCTACTGATATGATGCTGAAGTGGAAACTCCAATACTTTGGCCACCTGTTGCAAAGAACTGACTCACTGGAAAAGACCCTGATGGGAAAGACTGAAGGTAGGAGGAGAAGGGGACAACAGAGGATGAGATGGCTGGATGGCATCACTGACCCGATGGACCTGAGTTTAAGTAAACTCTGGGAGTTGGTGATGGACAGGGAAGCCTAGTGTGCTGCAGTCCATGGGGCCACAGAGAGTTGGACACAACTGAGTGACTGAACTGAACTGACCTGATCATGTGTTGCTTGCTTTGTAGTCGTATCCATTTTAATATTTCTCTGCCTTCTTTAGAATTAAATATTTTTCCAATTTAATCTTTTTTTGCTTATATTTATAACTTTTGCTTTGATCTTTTAGTGGTTTCAGGTTTACTGCATAACACCTTTACTTATCACAGTCTGTCAAGTGATATTATACTACTTTGTATGTAATTTAATAACACTAAAATAATATACTTCTTTTTACCCCAGGGACTTTATACTATGGTTTTCATATATTTTTCTTACACATATATCATTTTAAAAATAATGATCATTATCTTATAAATAAATTCAAATCATAAGAAAAAATCATATATTAATATTGTTCCATATATACTTGCATCTTTTTGGTGCTCTTCTTTTGTCTATTCTATATTTCCACTACTGTTATTTTCTTTCTGAGAGGCTTCCTTTAAATTTTTATATTATGTAGGGCTACTGGTGAGGAGGGCATGGCAATCCACTCCAGTATCGTTGCCTGGAGAATCCCAGGGACAGAGGAGCCTGGTGAGTTACATATTTGTATGAATGTTTATATCTGTATGTTTCTTTTATACCTGTGCTTTAATGGGTAAAGGAGACCAAGAAGAGATTATTGAAGCTACTCTGTGCTTTACACTTGGAAGAAATGTATGAGGTTAGTGTGGCAGAGTGAGGGGGGCATGCTGAGAATCAAGGGTAAATAATGTTACCCTGTTTTCCCAGTCTTTGAACTAGAAAGCTTATGTGAGTTGTATTTCTTTCATAATCAATGGGCTGGATCAGATTTGGATATATCCTTCTTTTTGGAGTTTTTATTACTCAGTTTTCTGTCTCCCTTTAGTTCACCCAGGAACCCAGCTTCCTAGAGGTCTTTGATTGCTATTCCTTGGGTAAGAACATGGAATGTCTTTGGGAAGGTATGTACCCAGACAGAAACAATAGGCTGGAAGAAGGCAGGGGGTAATATTTTACCTGGGAAGAATAAGCATTTAAAAATGCTACCTAATATATTTTTTTCTCACAGCAGTCCAGTTTTTCACCTTTCACTATTGCCCTTGAGCAATTAAAGCTAGACCCAGAGTTTTCCTGTCCCACGGAAGGAGTAATAGATAGATATTCCCTAGACCAAAAATGCCATTGCTCAGATTTGAGTATAAAAACAGAGTGTTTTGACTCCTTTGTGAAATCCAGACTTCACTGAAACAAAGTCTTTAAAAAAACAGATTCTAAACTTCCCTTATATATCAAGAACAAAACATGAGGGTCTGAGAATATTTATTGTAAGCCACAGTAAAGAGAAGAATGAAGATAACTGTAAAGGAAGATTCCATCCAACAGAAATAAGATATTCTTCTAATTTCTATGGAGTGAAGCCTAGAAGGATGGGTGTTGGGCAAGTGGTCATATGCAAGAATATCTAGCTCCTGTCTCGGGGTCAATGTCCCTGGAGTGAGAGGAACGTTAGTCACTCAGTCATGTCCTGACTCTTTGCAACCCCATGAACTGCAACCTGCCAGCCTCCTCTGTCCATGGGATTCTCCAGGGAAGAATACTGGAGTGAGTTGCCATTCCCTTCTCCAGGGGATCTTCTTGATCCAGGGATCAAACTCGGGTCTCCTGCATTACAGGCAGATTCTTTACCATCTGAAACACCAGGGAAGCCCCAGGGTGAGAGGAGGGAAGATATCAAATAGGTTGAGGGATACTTCAAAAGCATGGGAGCTAGTGGTCTATGTTTATAAAACGAGACAGCAAAATCCCATATCCAGTTTGGAGTTGGAGCAACAGGGCTCATATGGGCAGAATAGCAATGGCTAAGTGAGGGGTCTTGAGCTGTCCTACAGAATTCTGTATCCTACAGTCAGGCATGGTGAAGCAGTCAAAGACCCTGGAGCTTCCTGGTGGGGCACTCATGTACAGGACCAATAGTCCAAGGAGGCGTAGGGCATAGGGTCACTGTACATAAGGCAGTGGCTAAATCTGTGATCACTGACCTGTGAATGCCAGCACAGTACTACAGAATCAGTCTAGATAAGACCAGCCACAACTCACCAGGCACCACTGCACAGCCCTCACAGGCTCAAGGCAAAATGAGGGCATCTCATTAAAGGCTAGCAAGAGACTGCCTTCCCCCAAAGCTCTAAGGCTGCTAGAGCTTCCCCTAATACCTGAACACCAGTTTGAGCACAAAGAAAGGGAGTAAAAACCTTGAAAATAATAAAGCAGAATTTATAATCTTCAAAATAAATTTGAATTTTAAGAAAGCAACTTGCCCTTCATTAGAAAGTGTGATTATTTGTTTGCTATCAGCAGCAACAGGGTTTCTGAGGCAGGATGAGATCTGTTTTAGAAAATAAAGATATTACAATTTGTTGCAGATTTGAATCTTGGTGTTTATATTTCAACCACTCCCCTCGCTGCACTACACATTCCTAAGCTTTAGCAGTCACTCCTAATGCAGAATTATGCAGAGAGAGAGCTCCAGGGTGATACAGATGCCTGCAGTCTTCCCGGGTCAGACTTACTCCCTCCTCTGAGCAAATGATGCTCTGCCTTCTGCACAAGAAGAATCTCCCGGAACAAATAAACACAGCTGGTGAGGCTTTGTTGAATCAGTTTACCTTCTTACATTTTCACATAAGGGAAAGGACAAGAGAAGTAGAGACTTGTTCTATTTTTCAAACATGAAAGGATACACGAAAGAGAAACCCTTTTTTATACAAGTTTATACAAGTCTTTCATGCCACTGTTAGTCTTAGAAAGTAGTGCTATTTATTCACTTAAAAATACTAATTGACCACCTTCTACATACACATGAGCAGTACAGAGGGCTCTAGGGTTATCTGTGGTGACTGAATATATATTCAGTCAAAATCTTGGTGAGAGAAACAGACAATTATCAACTCTTTGCTGGATTTAGCTATATTTTTCTGTTTTGGGGAACAAAGTATACAGCATGCCTCATTAAAATTTTGCTAAAGTTTTGTTTCTAATTAAAAAAATACTATTTATAAGAATAATGTAATTTTATATTCTGATTATTTTATTTTTTATATTGAAGTATATTTGACTTATAATATTATACTAGTTTCAGGTGTACAGCATAGTGATAAAATACTTTCACAGATTATACTCTACTTAAAATTATTACAAAATAATGGCTATATGTCCCTGTGCTGTACAATTTATTCTCATTGCTTATTTTTCACATAGCAGTTTGTATCTTTTAATTCCTGCCCCCACCCCTTACCTTTCCCCTCTTCCTTCCTCTCCACAGTAGCTGCTAATTTGTTATTTGTATCTATACATTTCTGTTTTGTTGTATTAATTTTTTTCAGATTCCACATATAAGTGGTAACATACAGTATTTGTCCTGCTCTGTCTGACATTTCACTCAGTATAATGTGCTCTGTGCTGTGTTCAGCCACCCAGTCATGTCCAACTCTTTGAGATCCCATGGACTGTAGCCCTCCAGGCTCCTCTGTCCATGGAGACTCTCCAGGCCTGAATACTGGAATGGGTTGCCATACCCTCCTCCAGGGAATCTTCCCATCCCAGGGATCAAACCCAGGTCTCCCACACTGCAGGTGGATTCTGTACTATTTGAGCCACCAGGGAAGTCCATATTATGCTCCAGGTCCATCTATATTGTTATAAATGGCAAGCTTTCGTTCTTTTTTTATGGCTGAATAATATTCCATTGTATACATGTGTCTGTATGTCTACACATACATATACACAATCATACATACATACAATATTCCACTGTATATATGTATGTGTAGACATATGTGTGTATGTGTCACCCCTTTATCCATTCATTTGTTGAAATACACTTAAAGTTGCTTCCATATTAAGGCAATTGTAAATAATGCTGCTATGATCATCAGGATATATGTACCTTTTTGAATTAGTGTTTTCATTTTCTTCAGATATATACCAAGAAATGAAATTACTCAGTCATATGGTAGTTCTATTTTTAGTTTCTCAAGGAGCCTGCAGATTCTTTCCACAGTGGCTGCACCAATTTACATTCCAGCAACAGTGTGCCAGGATTCCCTTTCCTTCACATCCTTGCCAACATATAAGTTGTTTATAGCCTTTTTGATGATAGCCATTCTGACAGGTATGGGGTGATACGTCATTGTGGTTTTGATCTGCATTTCTCTGATGATTAGTGATGTTGAATGTCTTTCCATATGCCTGTAAACCATCTTATACTTTCTTTGGAAAAATGTCTATTCAGGTCTACTGACCATTTTTAGTCAAGTTTTTCATATTTTGATACTGAGTTATATAAACTTTTTGTATATTTTGGACATTAATCCCTCATTTGTCATAGTACTGAATATTCTTTAAATTTATTGATTTCTATATAAAGTTTATTATCGCAGTGTGATAATTGAATAAGATAAATGAATTAGTTTTGGGAACTTGTTTAAAATATTAATTATAGAATGCTACAGTCCAAAAAAAAATACTTTCAGCTGGGTGGGAGGCTACTGTCAGGTCTGTGATTTGCTTTTGCTCTACTTACAAACTAATAAATTAGCCTGTTACTGTTTCATGGATTCTGGCTGAAGACACAAGACTCTTTGATTAGAAACACAGAACTCTATTACTCATGGAACAGCAAGGAGTATGAGTGTCAGCATATTTACCAATCTCTGGGTTTCCTTTGCCCCCAAAGCCCATCAACATATAACCAATATGCTCAGACTGATCTGATGCACACGGTGGGTTTGCATCACAGCTAAAGTACACTGACCTTGAGAAATCTACTGCTTTTTGAACAAACAGTAAGCAAGCCTATTCTTTATCTCGGTAAATATACTTACCTCTTCTCACAGAAGAGATCAAAAGTCTAATTATATCTTAGACTAGAAACTAGGTTAGGTGACATTTCTGGTCACTCCCAACTCTGATATGCTTGTCTCTCTAATTGAAAATTGGGCTTTTCTGTTAAAGTCATTCAGTCACTCAGTCGTGTCTGACTCTTTGTGACCCCATGGACTGCAGCACACCAGGCTTCCCTGTCCATCACCAAGTCCCAGAGCTTACTCAAACTCATGCACATTGAGTTGGTGATACCATCCAACCATCTCATTCTCTGTTGTCCCGTTCTCCTGTCCTCAATCTTTCCCAGCATCAGGATCGTTTCCAAAGAGTCAGTTCTTTGCATCAGGTGGCCAAAGTATTGGAGTTTCAGCTTTAGCATCAGTCCTTCCAGTGAACATTCAGGATTGATTGCCTTTAGGATGGACTAATTGGATCTCCTTGCAGTCCAAGGGACTCTCAAGAGTCTTCTCCAACACCACACTTCAAAAGCATCAGTTCTTTGGCACTCAGCTTTCCTATAGTCCAACTCTCACATCCATACACGACTACTAGAAAAACCAAAGCTTTGACTAAACAGAACTTTGTTGGCAAAGTAATGTTTCTGCTTTTTAATGCTGTCTAGGGTAGCCATAACTTTTCTTCCAAGGAGCAAACATCTTTTAATTTCAAGGCTGTAGTCACCATCTGCAGTGATTTTGGAGCCCAGAAAAAAATAAAGCCTCTCACTGTTTGCACTGTTACCCCATGTATTTGCCATGAAGTGATGGGACCAAGTGCCATGATCTTAGTTTTCTGAATGCTGAATTTTAAGCCGACTTTTTCACTCTCCTCTTTCACTTTCATCAAGAAGCTCTTTAGTTCTTCTTCGCTTTCTGCCATAAGGATGGTGTCATCTGCATATCTGAGGTCATTGATATTTCTCCCAGAAATTTTGATTCCAGCTTGTATTTCCTCTAGCCCAGAGTTTCTCATGATGTACTCTGCATATAAGTTAAATAAGCAAGGTGATAATATACAGCCTTGATGTACACCTTTCCTTATTTGGAACCAGTCTGTTGTTCCATGCCCAGTTCTAACTGTTGCTTCTTGACCTGCATACAGATTTCTCAGGATGCAGGTCAGGTGGTCTGGTGTTCCCATCTCTTTAAGAAAGTTAAAGTCATTAGGCCAAAGAATTCCTACTTCAATCACAATTTTTAAACAGATAAATAGGACTCCTGGTGGCTTCATATTAAAGAATCTGCCTGCCAAGGCAGGAGACATGGGTTTGATCCCTGGGTTGGGAAGATCCCCTGGAGAAGGGAATGGCTACCACTCTAGTATTCTTGCCTGGGAAATCCCATGGACAGAGGAGCCTGGAAGGCTACAGCCCATGGGGATGTGAAGAGTCAGACATGAACGAGAGACTAAACAACAATAGAAGATAAAAATTTTCAGTAATATGTTTCACATAATTTCTCATTCTGAGATTCCCCCCAACCACATTCTCTGTGTGTGTGCTTAGTCACTCAGTCATGCCCAACTCTTTTCGAGCCTGCCACGCTCCTCTGTCCATGGGGATTCTCCAGGCAAGAATGCTGGAGTGGGTTGCCATGCCCTCCTCCAGGGGACCTTCCCTACCCAGGGATCGAACCCAGGTCTCCCACATTGAGGAGGATTTTTTTTTTTAACCATCTGAGCCACCAGGGAAGCCCCTGTGTATTCTACCTGATGCCAAAAACTGAAAGTAACACTCAGTGATTTCACAGCTATTTAGGTTTAACACTCAGTGGCATTGGGCTGCCCCCTTTCCCTGACAAGCTTTGATGCTTGTCAGGCTTATACAAAGGCTGCTGTTGCAGGAGTGAGCCCGGGAGGGGAGGAGGGTGTTCATTTCCTCACCTGCTTAGGCTCGAGGCTGCCTTCCCGTTTCACACGTCATTCCTGTCGTGTGCCATCAGTACGTATGCAGGATTCCCTGGGATTGATGGCAAAGTCATGAGAAAAAGAGAAGAGCACAGCAGATAACAAAAGTATTATTTTCCCATACTAGGCTAATTAAATATTGTTTGATGGTCAAAGGTATTAGGGTGAGTGAGGGAAAGAAGACTCTTAACTTCTGTAAGGTTGAGAGTCACTTTTCTTAAGATTTCTTTCCTCATATAGGAAGCCCAGCATGGAGTTCATGTACAATTGCACATTGTTGTTGTTTAGTTGCTAAGTCATGTCTGTCTCTTTCGCAATCCAT
>SJYC01115844.1:0-25691 GCA_006408675.1 Madoqua kirkii | reverse complement strand
TTTCTGTTAAAGTCATTCAGTCACTCAGTCGTGTCTGACTCTTTGTGACCCCATGGACTGCAGCACACCAGGCTTCCCTGTCCATCACCAAGTCCCAGAGCTTACTCAAACTCATGCACATTGAGTTGGTGATACCATCCAACCATCTCATTCTCTGTTGTCCCGTTCTCCTGTCCTCAATCTTTCCCAGCATCAGGATCGTTTCCAAAGAGTCAGTTCTTTGCATCAGGTGGCCAAAGTATTGGAGTTTCAGCTTTAGCATCAGTCCTTCCAGTGAACATTCAGGATTGATTGCCTTTAGGATGGACTAATTGGATCTCCTTGCAGTCCAAGGGACTCTCAAGAGTCTTCTCCAACACCACACTTCAAAAGCATCAGTTCTTTGGCACTCAGCTTTCCTATAGTCCAACTCTCACATCCATACACGACTACTAGAAAAACCAAAGCTTTGACTAAACAGAACTTTGTTGGCAAAGTAATGTTTCTGCTTTTTAATGCTGTCTAGGGTAGCCATAACTTTTCTTCCAAGGAGCAAACATCTTTTAATTTCAAGGCTGTAGTCACCATCTGCAGTGATTTTGGAGCCCAGAAAAAAATAAAGCCTCTCACTGTTTGCACTGTTACCCCATGTATTTGCCATGAAGTGATGGGACCAAGTGCCATGATCTTAGTTTTCTGAATGCTGAATTTTAAGCCGACTTTTTCACTCTCCTCTTTCACTTTCATCAAGAAGCTCTTTAGTTCTTCTTCGCTTTCTGCCATAAGGATGGTGTCATCTGCATATCTGAGGTCATTGATATTTCTCCCAGAAATTTTGATTCCAGCTTGTATTTCCTCTAGCCCAGAGTTTCTCATGATGTACTCTGCATATAAGTTAAATAAGCAAGGTGATAATATACAGCCTTGATGTACACCTTTCCTTATTTGGAACCAGTCTGTTGTTCCATGCCCAGTTCTAACTGTTGCTTCTTGACCTGCATACAGATTTCTCAGGATGCAGGTCAGGTGGTCTGGTGTTCCCATCTCTTTAAGAAAGTTAAAGTCATTAGGCCAAAGAATTCCTACTTCAATCACAATTTTTAAACAGATAAATAGGACTCCTGGTGGCTTCATATTAAAGAATCTGCCTGCCAAGGCAGGAGACATGGGTTTGATCCCTGGGTTGGGAAGATCCCCTGGAGAAGGGAATGGCTACCACTCTAGTATTCTTGCCTGGGAAATCCCATGGACAGAGGAGCCTGGAAGGCTACAGCCCATGGGGATGTGAAGAGTCAGACATGAACGAGAGACTAAACAACAATAGAAGATAAAAATTTTCAGTAATATGTTTCACATAATTTCTCATTCTGAGATTCCCCCCAACCACATTCTCTGTGTGTGTGCTTAGTCACTCAGTCATGCCCAACTCTTTTCGAGCCTGCCACGCTCCTCTGTCCATGGGGATTCTCCAGGCAAGAATGCTGGAGTGGGTTGCCATGCCCTCCTCCAGGGGACCTTCCCTACCCAGGGATCGAACCCAGGTCTCCCACATTGAGGAGGATTTTTTTTTTTAACCATCTGAGCCACCAGGGAAGCCCCTGTGTATTCTACCTGATGCCAAAAACTGAAAGTAACACTCAGTGATTTCACAGCTATTTAGGTTTAACACTCAGTGGCATTGGGCTGCCCCCTTTCCCTGACAAGCTTTGATGCTTGTCAGGCTTATACAAAGGCTGCTGTTGCAGGAGTGAGCCCGGGAGGGGAGGAGGGTGTTCATTTCCTCACCTGCTTAGGCTCGAGGCTGCCTTCCCGTTTCACACGTCATTCCTGTCGTGTGCCATCAGTACGTATGCAGGATTCCCTGGGATTGATGGCAAAGTCATGAGAAAAAGAGAAGAGCACAGCAGATAACAAAAGTATTATTTTCCCATACTAGGCTAATTAAATATTGTTTGATGGTCAAAGGTATTAGGGTGAGTGAGGGAAAGAAGACTCTTAACTTCTGTAAGGTTGAGAGTCACTTTTCTTAAGATTTCTTTCCTCATATAGGAAGCCCAGCATGGAGTTCATGTACAATTGCACATTGTTGTTGTTTAGTTGCTAAGTCATGTCTGTCTCTTTCGCAATCCATGAACTGCAGACTGCCAGGCTCCTCTGTCTATGAGATTTTCCAGGCAAGAATACTGAGTGGGTTGCCATTCCCTTCTCCAGGGGGATTTTCCCAACCCAGGGATCAAACCCATGTCTCCTGCCTTGGCAGGCGGATTCTTTTCTGCTGAGCCACCAGGGAAGTATAGTTGCACAAACCATGTTTCATAGAAAAGCAGGTCTAGAGAGAGAATAAGCTTCTGCAAGTTACTCGCAGTGACCAGGAGAGGGCACTTAGCACAAATGAATGAAATAATTCTGCCAACACCTGGTTTTAAAAGCTCCTCTTTGACTCTACCATCTGTACCTAACAAGTCAATTTATTTTATGTGTCCATGGCAAACTCTTTTTGATCTAAGGATAATTGCAATTATGCCTTCCTCTTGATGAGGGTCCCCAAATTTATAATACTTCACGTGGCTGGGATTCTCATTTTCCATAGAAGACACAGAAACAAGTTCATATCAATATGAAAATATGTCAAAGAAAGGGATTTACTTTTGTAGATAATTTCTCAAAATGAAGACTTTAGAGGGACCAAAATGTGAGCAATTTTCTTCAGAAGAAGGAAACATATACTTATTGAAACCCTGTAAGGAAAGACTTCTGATATATTCTCTTTCCTCTCTTACATGTATAGATGGTTCAGTTCAGATTTTGAGCCCAAAGAATTTACCTTTGAAGACACCAAAACAAGGGAAGAATACTATTCTATCATAAAACAAAATGAAACACTGTTTCCTGAGGGGGAAAAAGACTTGAATTCTATGTATTTACTTTTAGGCTACCATAGACAAACAACAATAAATTGGCCAACCATGCTCTTCAGGCATATAATTTTCTTTCTTCCCAAAGTGGACACTCCCTGGGAAAATACAAATAACTTTTAATTTCAAAATCCTTCAACACAAAAAGAAAGTAGGCCACCTTGACCAGAGCACAGAATATTCTTTTCCAAGAGGACTTGAATGAGTACCTCATTATCCAAGGAAAAAACACATACCAAGATATTTTTAATACTTTGTTTTATTTCATTTTCAAATACTTTTTATAGCCATGGAAAAATATTGATGAATTTATTTTTCCAAAACAAAGCTATTATATGTCTTTTAATTTTAGCCTGAAAGTGGCTCCTCATCACAAGTATTTTAGAAATAATAACACTGGCTGAGAGTAGTTGAGAGATTTGCTCATGGACATACAGTGTTTCCAAATTTGGGGTAATATTTCCACCCATGAGACATTAATTTTCATACTATAAAGTTGCCTAGAAATTTCAAACGGTTTCTGTCCTACTAGAAATAAAGAAATATTTATTATTTATAATCCAAAGAGATTATGGTTTAATTTACATTTAGTAACTGTAACCAATTTCAGTTTGGGAACCTAATTCTTTCTGAGTCCAAGGAAGTCCATTTTGCTCTTGATTGACAATTCATTCCCCATGTCTTTAATAAAATAAACTATGCCGTTACTGAGCAAATACTTTGCCATTATCCTTGCGACTACCTTCTAAGATAGTATTTATTATTATCCTCATTTTACAAAAGAAAAGACAGAGGGAGCTCAGAGATGTTGTTGTTGTTTAGTTGCTCAGTCCTGTCTGATTCTTTGCGAATTATGGACTGAAGCTCGTGAAGCTCCTCTGCTCATGGGATTCTCCAGGCAAGAATACTGGCGTGGGTTGCCATTTTTCTTCTCCAGGGGCTCTTCACCACACAGGGATTGAACTCGCTTGGCAGGTGGCTTCGTTACCACTGAACCATCTGGGAAGCCCCCTCAGAGGTGTCCCTAAGTATAGAGCCGTAGAGGCAGAGGCAGAACTGGCGCAGTGGTGTCGACTCCTAACCCTTGCTGTCTCTACCATGCCTCACTTTTCTTAACTGCATAAATTATTTCACCAAGTTGAAACACAAATGTCTTTTTTGCTCACTAGCCACAGTGACTGCTTTCTTGAGTTTTTTATTTTTCAATTTTTGGCAGAAAGGGGTTATGCAGTGAAATAATTTTGTATTGCACCTGGCAAGAATCCAAAAAGTACTGAGAATTCTTCCTATAAAAAGTATACCTCTATTACTAGGCTGAAAACAGGCTGCTACATATATTTTCTAAGAGATCTTGTTATTAATCAATATTAAGGCACTTTGTCAACTTATTTCATTGTAAACTAAGGTTAAAATCTTGTTGTTGGATATAATACTTAATGATCTAACAATCAAGTTCTTGAAACAACAATATATAGTAATCTGAATAAAAGTATAGATTTCAAAAGGATACTCTGATGTTGGGAGGGATTGGGGGCAGGAGGAGAAGGGGACAACAGAGGATGAGATAGCTGGATGGCATCACCGACTCGATCGATGTGAGTTTGAGTGAACTCCCGGAGTTGGTGATGGACAGGGAGGCCTGGCGTGCTGCGATTCACGCGGTCACAGAGAGTCAGACATGACTGAGCGACTTGAACTGAACTGAAGTGAAGCAGATTTTCCCAAATATTCTGCATGCACTCACATTCAGAGACTCACACAGTTTTTTAAAATCACTCTCACATACTTTGCCAAGTTTCAACTAGGTGATATAACAGGCTTTAGAATATCTAGGGCTTCTTTTGAAAAGATCAGGTACGTAGAACCTCAGAAGGGCATATAATCCTTTAACACAGCTGTCATCTTCCGGAGAGCCTCAGCATCAAAACAACAGGCAAGGTTTTCCATGTGGTCACTGGTAGCCTAAGCCCTTGGCAGGAGTGCTCAAGACCAGCTGAGCTTTGGGGAAAATACCCAGAAGATAGACTTCTGGGAACCCTAAGCCATCTCAGACTAACCCCTGTGCCTGGTTCTGTCCCTTTCGCATGGATTGTAGCTGAGAGGCCTGTAACCTGATCCGTGTGTTGAAAGAGCCTGCATACAAGGCTGCTGTGTGTGTCAGAGTGCTAGTGTGCCCAAGCAGAGACATGACCCAGCCTTCCCTGAATGTCTCCCTGCCTCCTGTGGACCCTGGATTAGGTCCTGGCATTTCAGCCGGAGATGGTGCAGGAGCCTCGCTGGTGGGAACCTGCATTCCCCCTCTGGCCAGGCAGTCTACTTGTTCTCTCCCATGACTATCCCAGTGTCTTAAGGGAAGGAATATACCACATTCTGTGCTGCTCACACCCCAGCTCTGTCCTCTGTACTGGGGTGGCCTGTGGGGTGGAAAAGAGAGAGAGCTGCCTGTGGGGAGACATGCCCAGCGAGGACTCAGCCCAAGGCACCTGAGTGGCGGGCCCCCTCAGTCCTCTCATCCCGCTTGCTCACCTCTGAGACCCATGACTTCTGAAGCCCCAACACTACCTTCAGCCTTCACCCCTGCTGTCAATCAGCATCAAATGTCAATCAGTGGGGCTGTTTCAACCCCAGCTTCTGTATTTACTCTCTGTGACAATGGAAATGACTTTGCCTCTTGACTAAGCTTCATACCTTATGCAGTATAGAAGTGAGATGTAGCATTGTATAAGTTTAAGTTATACAACAGAGCAAATCAATACAAATAATAAATAAATTAATAATAGAATCATAAAGCTTGACTCTGAGGAAGCAGCTTGAAAGGCACTGATAAATCACTGGACTGTGAGAGACACAAGGCAGACAGAACTCTTAAATTATTATCTTCTCAAGAAAGCAACACTGCATATTTGTTGAAATGGGAAGTTCTGTGTTTTTTTTTTTAATCTAGAAAGGAAAGGAAAGTGGGAGTCCTAATCTCACTCTTTACACAAAAGAGTCCACCATATTTTAAAATGCAACAATAGAAACTATAAGTGAACTGAAAACAAGATTCTGCCTCGAATAACAGCTTTGTAAAGAAATACTGAGGGACTTCCTGGTGGCTCGGACGGTAAGAGTCTGCCTGCAGTGAGGGAGACCTGGGTTCAGTCCCTGGGTCAGAAAGATCCTCTGGAGAAGGAAATGGCAACCCACTCCAGGATTCTTGTGTGGAAAATCCCATGGATGGAGGAGCCCTGCAGGCTATGTCCACGGGGTCGTAAAGGTCAGACACGTGTTTGTGAGCAACTTCACTTCAAACAAATGAGGATAGGGTAACAGAACAAAACAGAGCTTATTTCATGAATCTGTAATTAACTAACATAAATCAAGGTGAAAGGATTAACGACTTAGGAGATAAAGGATATGAACACTTATGACTGGAAATGTTAGTTACTTTTAGACTTCAGATGTTCAAAATCACCTATAATAAAAGAAAAGCAAATTAGGACTTCCCTGGTGCACAGTGGATAAGAACTGGCCTGCCAATGCAAGGGACATAGGTTTGATCCCTGGTCCAGAAAGATTCCACATGCTACAAAGCAACTAAGCCCACTGGCCACAACTACCAAAGACTGCAGGCTCCAGAGCCTGTGCTCCGCAGCAAGAGCAGCATTGCAGTGAGAAGCCTGGACACCACAACGAAGAGTAGCCCCTCCTTTCTGCAGCTAGAGAAAGCCCCCACACAGCAATGAAGACTCAGTGCAACCAAAAATAAAATAAATAGTTAAAAAAAAATAAAACCTATAAGGAAAATAAAAATTTCCACTTATCAGGTTGATAAAGATCAAAGTGATAAAACCCTGAATTAAGCAGGATAGTACAAGAAAATAAGTGCTTTCATACATGGCTGATAGTAATAAAACCCAAAATTATACTTTTGGAAGGCAGTTTGGCAGTAACTAACAAATTAAAAGCACGCATATCCTTTTTATTCAAAAAATTCTCTTTTTAGGACTATATCCTGCATATATAATCCAATATGAGCAAAAAGCTTTTTATACAAGGGTATTTATTCATTGCAGCATTTTTTAAGTTGGAAAAAACTTAAAGATGTATAAGTAAGGCTAGTTACACAAATAAAGCTCTATATGACAATAAACACTATATAGATTAACAGCAAGGCCTCCCTGATAGTTCAGTTGGTAAAGAATCTACCTGCAATGCAGGAAAACCCAGTTCAATTCCGGGGTTGGGAAGATCCACTGGAGAAGGGATAGGCTACCCACTCCAATATTCTTGGGCTTCCCTTGTGGCTCAGCTGGTAAAGAATCCTCCTGCAATGTGGGAGACCTGGGTTCAATCCCTGGGTTGGAAAGATTCCCTGGAGAAAGGATACCTACTCCAGTATTCTGGCCTGGAGAATTGCTAGGACTGTATAGTCCATGGGTCAGAGTCAGTCCAAGAGTCAGACATGACCGAGTGACTTTCACTTTCAGATAAGAGCAAAATCAACAAGACCACAGTACTTTACAAATATGTAATGGTTGCCAAAACAATCAGATTGATATATATTTTAGAAAGCATAAAATAATCTTATGACACTCTCTTTTTGTGTTTTAGGATACATATTTGTGTATGCTTGTATATATATATATACACATACACGGGGTGGGGAGGGCATGGCAACCCACTATATTCTTGCCTGGAGAATCCCATGGACAGAGGAGCCTGGGGGGCACGGGGGGAGCTACAGTCCATGGGGTCGCATGGAGTTGACACAACTGAAGCAACTGAGCACACAGCCATACATAAGGGATTAAATAAGAAACTGGTACAGTAACAGACACCCCAAGTAAACTGGTATTTGAGGGGCAGAGGAGAGAGGGAAATTTACTTTTTACTATATATTCCTTAATTGTACCTTTTAAATGTTATAGCATATGCATAATTTGCTTACTTCATTTTCTTTAAGAGTAGGGGCTTTATGGTCAAACAGCTCTATATGAAGTCCCATTTCTACCACTATAGACAGATTACTTAATCTCTCATCATCTTTACAATGAAGATAATTCCCTAAGTAGAAAACATTTGCCATTTTTAAAAGGGCATATTTTAAACAATGGTAATTATTTGTTTGTGGTGGATTTTCAGGCTTTATGATGGGGCAGTAGCTTCCTAGATGACATGACAGTTGTTTTGCTACCCAGATTTCCCTTCCTTCCTCTGGCAATCATATTCAGGTATTCCTTTGGAGAACTACCACCTGCCCACTTCTCAAACCATTTGCTTTGAGTGGACCTGATGCTTGACACTGAGGGTTGACGTTTAACTTAGACCTGGCCACAGAGATCTTTGTATCCCTAAATGTATAAGGCAGAAGCAAAAGTTTGGCAAAACTGATACCAGCATACCATGAAGAGTGATATTCCTAGCTGCACCTCTTCCTGCCCAGACCCAGATATACACTACTCACTGGTTGAAAACAGATTCCATGTTCTCTGTAGACTCCAGCTCACAAGGAGCTAACTTCTACCTAGCATCCTAAGTGCTGTCTTCAATATGTCATTTCATTTTCAACGAGGCTGGCTGCTTTTGTGCAATGAGGTACACAGTAAGAACTACAAATCTTTTGAGAATCAGCACCTTTATTTACTTTTTTAGGAATATTTTTCAGTGTCTTGAAGTACAACATATTTGCCTTTCATGTGTGTCTTTGTAATTGGGTCCCGGCAGGATCAGATTCTTTTTTTTTTGGATCAGATTCTTTTTTTTTTTTTTTTTTTGGGCTCCAAAATCACTGCAGATGGTGACTGCAGCCATGAAATTAAAAGACACTTACTCCTTGGAAGGAAAGTTATGACCAACCTAGATAGCATATTCAAAAGCAGAGACATTACTTTGCCAACAAAGGTCCGTCTAGTCAAGGCTATGGTTTTTTCAGTGGTCATGTATGGATGTGAGAGTTGGACTGTAAAGAAAGCTGAGCGCCAAAGAATTGATGCTTTTGAAGTGTGGTGTTGGAGAAGACTCTTGAGAGTCCCTTGGACTGCAAGGAGATCCAACCAGTCCATTCTAAAGGAGATCAGCCCTGGGTGTTCTTTGGAAGGAATGACGCGAAAGCTAAAACTCCAGTACTTTGGCCACCTCATGCAAAGAGTTGACTCATTGGAAAAGACTCTGATGCTGGGAAGGATTGGGGGCAGGAGGAGAAGGAGATAACAGAGGATAAGATGGCTGGATGGCATCACCAATTTGATGGACGTGAGTCTGAGTGAACTCCAGGAGTTGGTGATGGACAGGGAGGCCTGGCGTGCTGTGATTCATGGGGTAGCAAAGAGTCAGACACGACTGAGTGACTGAACTGAACTGAACTGAACTGAGGATCATATTCTACTTATAGGTCCAAAAGAAATGCTTTATGTAGGATGAAACATGAGGCAAATTAGTATCCTTAGGTTAGGTGACAACTTCCCTGAAAGTCACCATGGCTTTTTAAAGAAAACAGGATAGAAGGGGCTACCTTTGCTCTCAACGGAAGGTCAACGGGCTTAGTTTTGCTGTAAACAGAATTATCCAAATCCTTCGCAGGATCACCTCTCCAAATTCTGAAATCTTACTTTTCCCCAAGATATGCATTTTCATGGATTTTCACATAAGAAACCTGACAAGTCTTTGAATTCATCTATGTTGTAATTTAACAAGCTATAGGGTCAGACTCTGGTTTCTTGCTACCAACAGCCACAAGAAAGAAGATTCCTTTAAAGCTAAAAGTCTTCTGCTTTTCTAACCACATTGAGTGGATAATTTAAAGCACTGAGTTTTTCATTTTTCTTCTTAATCTCTCTGGCATAACATGCAGCACCCAGTTTACACCTACTCATCAAGTCTTCATACTGTGCCACCTTATCACTCAGTTAACAAAGCCATTGGAGAAGGCGATGGCACCCCACTCCAGTACTCTTGCCTGGAAAATCCCATGGACGGAGGAGCCTGGTGGGCTGCAGTCCATGGGGTTGCGACTGAGGGACTTCACTTTCACCTTTCACTTTCATGCATTGGAGAAGGAAATGGCAACAGACTCCAGTGTTCTTGCCTGGAGAATCCCAGGGACGGCGGAACCTTGTGAGCTGCCGTCTATGGGGTTGCACAGAGTCAGACACCACTGAAGAGACTTAGCAGCAGCAGCAGCAGCAACAAAGCCATATTTCCTATAGACACCTCAAGCCAGCTGAATACAGGTAACAAATTAAGTAACTATTTAGCCACCATAGGTTATTATTATTCCATTATTTAATGGTAGGTCAATCCTCACATTCTTCAAACCTAACCCAATGCCTCAAACATTATCATCAGTCAGAATTCAGACACAGATAACAGAAAACATTCTATTTCAACCAGGAAGTCACAAATCTGGGAATTAGGTAGGTATAGAATCATTTAAAGAAATGGGGAACTGGATTCTGGAAACAGTTTCAGACTTATTCTGGCCCACTAAGGGAGCTCTTACCTTGACCATGTTTAGGGAAGCTGGAAATCTGGAAGCTGTCCCTGGAACTATTGCTCTGGGAACACTTACCTTAGCTGTAATCCAGGGATATGGAAGATGGAGCTGTCAGCTCTAGACCAGCCTGTACCTCCTCAGCTCCGTACTATACCGTGGCCCTGCAGAGCTACTGAATAGACCTCGGGACTTTTCTTGAAGCAGGGAATCCTAACTGCTGAGCAATCATGCTTACCAGCAAAGGCAGCAGAAAGTGAAGAAGGGGAACCGCTGCCTCACTTAAGTTTCTGTTTTATGCCTCCCATCTGATCTCAGAACCTAATCCTTCAACCTTGGCTTCAACAGACTCTGAGAGGTTCAGATTTTAGCTTTCTCACCCCTGCCATTCAGGAAGTCACATGAGGCGGACCACATCCCCATAAAGTCCTGAAGCAAAATTCTAACAAGCTTGAAACAGATGACCTCACTTATTCTTGGATTTGTAATAAATGTGGTTCTTGGATGCATATTTACGAAATGTTAATGAGCTACATTCTGAGCCTAAAATCACTTAGGCAGAGTGTTTTTCCCAGCTACCTCCAATGAGTTGGGACTATACTACTTGAACTTCCTTCCTTCATGTGGTCGGGGGTTGAATTCTAAGCAATGCAAACTAACTTCTAGGGATTTGTGAACTGAAAGGTTCTATAAATATCCTATTAAACAATGTTTAAATTTGTTTAAAGAAGTTCTGGGGTAAAGTTTCATATGTATTGGTGGAAGGGGTAGGGAAACATTTCAGATACTATAGGTATGACAGGCGAATATTGTCTCCTTGAGTAGCTTTTTTTTTGTTTGTTTCTTAGAAAATTCAGTGATCTTTTTATTTACATTAACTGACAGAAGGCAAATTATATCCTGATAAGGTACAGTAATGTTCTAAAATAAAGACTATTAAAATGACTTGTGTGCAAGGGGAAAACAATGAATGAGAACCCTGAGCACACAGACATCCCTATGCAGCAGGTGTGTGTGTGTGTGTGTGTGTGTGTGTGTGTGTGTGTGTATGTATGTGTTAGTTGCTCTGTTGTGTACGGCTCTTTGCGGCCCAAGAACTGTAGCCTGCCAGGCTCCTCTGCTCATGGGATCCTCCAGGTAAAAATACTGGAGTGGGCTGCCATGCTCTTCTCCAGGGGATCTTCCCGACCCAGGGATCGACCTCGAATCTCTTACTTCTCCTGCATTGGCAGTGCGTTCTTTATCTCTAGGGCCACCTGGGAAGCCCATACAACAGTAGGCCCACGGCAAAGAGAACCACACGTGTGCAAAGTCTCAGATGAGATATGCACAGCCACGTTATGATTTACTGTTTCTAAGACAGGGGCAAATCAAAGAGTGGAACAATTTTATACTATGCAACTGTTTATGCTAATGGTTTGAGGTTTAAAAGCAAAAATGAAACTGTGTACAAATATGTTCAACTGAAATAAAATGCTTATATTTATATTCTAAGTTTCCATAAATTTGCTCCACACATTGTCAACTTGGATGGAACAACATGGAAATTCAGTTTCTACTCAAATTCAGTGAAAGAAGAATGTAAAAATCCAGCCCTGGACCTCACGCTGGGAACTGAGCGTTCTGTGTTGCTTGGCTGAGCAGTGGTGCAGTCGTCCTCTGGTTCCTATTTTGCTCTAGTTCCTCATACTTTGTGGTTGTTTCCAGTCAATGTGTGCTCTGAAATAGAGGAACCCACCCTTCTTAACATGACCTAAGTGTGGCCTTTGTACTTATATATCCAAAAAGAGTAGAATTTAATAAATGGTTTATCAGTGTGGTATAAAAAAAACAAAAGAGGCAAGAAGAGTAGGAAAAAGGATGCAATCTGTAAAACAGGAACCAGTACCCTAGGTTACTGAAATTCAGTGTTAGCTTTGAAGAAAGCATACACCATGTATTTCTTGGATCTCCTGTGTGAATCCATCGATAAATCTCTTCTTCCAGCATATGGGCTTGAACTAACCCACCAACTTTCCAACAGACTAATGCCTCCACCCAGCTACTCATTCCAGAGTTATAGTTATTGAGTCAAATGCCTTGGCCATTCTAAGAAAATTCCACAAGTAACAATTACTGTACTTGGCAGGAAGCCTGGTAATACCCAGCTAGAACTTTTTTTGTGTGTTGTTGATTTTAAAATACATTTTTAAAATATTTTTCAGATTTATGGCTGCTTAGGAAAGTGTGTTATCAAAATATAAAGTGAACAAAGAGCTAAAAAGAAGTAACTTAATAAATACATGATATTCCAAATCAATATACAATCTAATTGTAACCTAAATATAATTGAATCCTTGTCCCCAGATGGCCTATTCTCAAGTAGTAAATAAAAGCAATTGGAATCTGTGCTAAGGCTCTTGGTAGAGGAAAAATGCCTGAAAACGGATGGTGTTCTTAATATAAGCCACATGACTTTACTTTTTTTTCATTTTGGATAGTTTTCTTGTTCCTCATCTCTTTACAATATTCAGCTCAGTCTCTTAACATGGTCCTCCCATTTCTACTCTTTCTCTCTCATCCTCCTCCTTCCAGAGGAGTGATCCGCCTATCAGTCCCTTATTACCGACAGCTTTGGCTGCCTACAGACACTTTCCCTACTACATGCAGCCCTCTGTCACGTTTATTCCCACCCTAGGCTTTGACTGCTTTTCTCCTAAGAACTATCTCACCACTAAAATTCTGCAAACAAAATGAGATCCAGCTAGTAGCATTTTTATCTTCTTGGGAGAAAACAAAGGGGTGAGAGAGGTGATTGATACTTACAAAGTAATTCTATTCCTCTGTCACTCTTCCCAGAAGATCATAACCAAAGGGAGAATGCCATGTGTATGTGTACAACTCACCACCACTATTGTATTCCAAAATGCCTTTCTCCTTCTTCAGTATGCTCAGACATGCTTTCCATCAGACACTCTGCAAAGTGTACCTACCTGTGTCTATCTAACTTTCTTCTAGAAAGTTACAAAGGAAATGGATCCCCATTAGGATTTTAATGCCTACCTACTTGGCAATCCACTCCAGCACTCTTGTCTAGAAAATTCCATGGATGGAGGAGCCTAATGGGCTACAGTCCATGGGTTCACAAAGAGTTGGACACGACTGAGCGACTTCACTACGACGACGACTCTCCTGGCATCCCTGTTTTCCTAACAAGAGGATGAAGGTAATTTCACAGAATTCCTTCCATCACCTAGGCAGTTGACTATTAGATGACATGCACAAACATAACTGAGGAAGGATGAGACCAAGCTGAATAATTAGAGTTTGGGGAAATCAGAAGCAGTCTAGAAAAAATTTCCTCCTGTCTTGGGTACTATAAAATGTAGGGAGTTAGCTGAAAAAATCATACTGGAGTTAAAGGGGGACACTTCCCACTCCAGCACTCCTTTGGCAAAACAGGTGCTACTCAGGGTCAGAAATCTCACTGTAGCTCATTGCACTTCAAGAGGCTGAGTCAGTCTTGCTCCATCCCTTCCTCTTCAAGTATTCTGCAGATCTCAGGTTTGGGGTTCATTCATATGCAATTCTCCTGCAAGGCAGTTTCACTCATCAGTTGGTCCACCTCAGTACTGTTTAGCTTCATTAGCCACAAAAATCTGAGGAGCTTCTGGGGCACTAAAATAAAGTTAAAGCTTATTTAAGGTTTTCTTAAGTCTAAGACTAATCATTCTTCATGATCAATCATTGCCTCAGGAACTTGATCCAGAAAATTCTGAGCCTGTATCATACTCTATTGCCCCCTAGAGGATGACTCATTTTAGTGGTTTTCTGTAGGAATGCAAAAGCAGAGTTTTTTACCCACTCATAGTTCTGAACCTGACACATGGATTCCATAAAACTCCATCCTTCCATATACTCATTCTGGAGCAGAAGTTCACTACAAAAAGGAAAAAACTGTGTGGCTTTGAGTCCACCAGACCTATAGACAATATTTTTCTATCTCCAGGGAGGTCTGCTAAAGTAGTTTTAAGTCATTTGCTAACCACACCTAAAATTCCACTTTTTGGGTTCCTGGTGAGACACCTCCCATGAATTTCTCAAATTCCTAGTAGCAAGTAGCCTGTATCAGTAAATCCAAAAACTGATTTCAAGTCTCTCCACGGAAGCCATATTCAGAGGACATGAGGTTTGGAGACTAGAAGTAGAGACACTAAACTAATAAGCACATGTTTGCTATCTTTAACCGCCTTTTTAGGAATTATAACCAAAAACAGAGAAAAATTCCAAGAAACTGAGAGTCTGTTGAGAACAGACTATAAATCAAGCTCATAGATACCCATAGTACAATTCTGCCTCCTATTTTTAAAACATCCAGTTCTCCAAATTGACATTTTTGCTTCAGTACATCTTCACGACATTTCATTGGTTTTTAGTATTATTCTAAAACCCACTGGCAGTTGTTCTCAGACCATTCTCTCCTTCATATCTATTCTGTTAATAGTTTGGTAGACATGGGGTAAGTGTTTAGTTCTAGCAGTTATTATACTCTAGGCTCAAAATCACAAAAAATAGTCCTTAACTCAATGTAACTCAAATGTAACTCATACCAACCCAGCAGGATATCAATTCAATAAAAAATGGTCAATCATCCTAATACTAATTAAGCAATTAGAAACTACACTCAGTCTCCAAGGAAAATGCCAAAATAGAGAGCACATACTTAAGACAGTTTTCTTTAAAAACAAAAACAAAAAATAAAAAAGTCTTCAGACCTTACATTTAGTCTCAATATCTAGCCAATGTGAAATAAACATTGAATATTTAAGATATATCTCCATTCTCTTACAAGTGCTATAGAGCCATGCAGAAATTAAGCTGGAGTACCATCATTACTGGCTTTATTGACTACACCAAAGCCTTTGACTGTGTGGATCACAATAAACTGTGGAAAATTCTTCAAGGGATGCGAATACCAGACCACCTGATCTGCCTCTTGAGAAACCTGTATGCAGGTCAGGAAGCAACAGTTAGAATTGAACATGGAAGAACAGACTGGTTCCAAATAGGAAAAGGAGTACGTCAAGGCTGTATACTATCACCCTGCTTATTTAACTTATATGCAGAGTACATCATGAGAAATGCTGGGATAGAGAAAGCACAAGCTGGAATCAAGATTGAATGCCAAAATAGAGAGCACATACTTAAGACAGTTTTCTTTAAAAACAAAAACAAAAAATAAAAAAGTCTTCAGACCTTACATTTAGTCTCAATATCTAGCCAATGTGAAATAAACATTGAATATTTAAGATATATCTCCATTCTCTTACAAGTGCTATAGAGCCATGCAGAAATTAAGCTGGAGTACCATCATTACTGGCTTTATTGACTACACCAAAGCCTTTGACTGTGTGGATCACAATAAACTGTGGAAAATTCTTCAAGGGATGCGAATACCAGACCACCTGATCTGCCTCTTGAGAAACCTGTATGCAGGTCAGGAAGCAACAGTTAGAATTGAACATGGAAGAACAGACTGGTTCCAAATAGGAAAAGGAGTACGTCAAGGCTGTATACTATCACCCTGCTTATTTAACTTATATGCAGAGTACATCATGAGAAATGCTGGGATAGAGAAAGCACAAGCTGGAATCAAGATTGCTGGGAGAAATAGCAACAACCTCAGGTATGCAGATGACACCACCCTTACGGCAGAAAGTGAAGAAGAACTAAAGAGCCTCTTATAAAAATGAAAGAGGAGAGTGAAAAAGTTGGCTTAAAGCTCAACATTCAGAAAACTAAGATCATGGCATCCATTCCCATCACTTCATGGAAAATAGATGGGGAAACAGTGGCTGACTTTATTTTTGGAGCTCCAAAATCCCTGCAGATGGTGACTGCAGCCATAAAATTAAAAGATACTTACTCCCTGGAAGGAAATTTATGACCAACCTAGGCAGAATATTTAAAAACAGACATTATTTTGTCAACAAAGGTCCATCTAGTCAAGGCTATGGTTTTTCCAGTAGTCATGTATGGATGTGAGAGTTGGACTGTGAAGAAAGCTGAGCACCGAAGAATTGATGCTTTTGAAGTGTGGTGATGGAGAAGACTCTTGAGAGCCCCTTGGACTGCAAGGAAAACCAACCAGTCCATCCTAAAGGAGATCAGTCCTGATGGACTTATGTTGAAGCTGAAACTCCAATACTTTGGCCACCTGATGCGAAGAGCTGACTCATTTGAAAAGACCCTGATGCTGGGAAAGATTGAGGGCAGGAGAAGGTGACAACCGACAGAGGATGAGATGGTTGAATGGCATCACCAACTAAATGGACATGAGTTTGGGTAAACTCCGGGAGTTTGTGTTTGACAGGGAGGCCTGGCGTGCTGTGGTTCATGGGGTTGCAAAGAATCAGACACAGCTGAGAAACTGAACTGAACTAAACCATCATGAAGGATGTACCTTTTGGGAAAGATGATTAAATATAATGAAATTAATGTGAAATATGATTAAATATAATGCAGTATATTTAGCAGCAGTTTATTAGTGGTCCCCTAATATCACACACAAAAAATATATTTACTTCCAGAAATAATCAATTTGATACTATCCATTTATACATAAGGGAATGAATAAACTGTGCTAATTTTCTCACTAATCACTTATACAGCTAACTATTAGTACAGCTGATTAATCATATAGAGCTATAGCATAGTAAAAATGTATTGATAAATGAAACAGTAACTTATGTTTCTTTGTTCTTTGTTCCTATGTCTAGTTGCAGGGAATATTTTTTCTTTTGTGAAAGTAAGGCTGTAATGGAGACACTTAGAGAAATGACTATTTGACTGTATAGATAAGTGTCAACATAAGCAAAGTGTGCTATAGTAATTTGTGAATTTCCTCTGTGGTTTGCTTAAAAAAATCACTAAATGATCATTTACAGCAGCATATAAAATTATTACTATTTGGATTGCAGCTGGAGTTCCTCTTAGCTGGAACTCTGTTATTTCTAAGAACAAGTCTGAATTTTTAAGAACTCTATTTCACTGCTCATGCATGCATTCTGCCACATTAACCTTGTAATTTAGTGTTGCTACTGCTAAGTCATTTCAGTCGCGTCTGACTCTGTGTGACCCCATAGACGGCAGCCCACTAGGCTCCGCTGTCCCTGGGATTCTCCAGGCAAGAACACTGGAGTGGGTTGCCATTTCCTTCTGCAGTGCATGAAAGTGAAAAATTAACAGTGAAGTTGTTCAGTCGTGTACAACTCTTAGCGACCCCATAGACTGCAGCCCATCAGGCTCCTCCGTCCGTGGTATTTTCCAAGCAAGAGTACTGGAGTGGGGTGCCATTGCAAGAGGTGATTGATACTTACAAAGTAATTCTATTCCTCTGTCACTCTTCCCAGAAGATCATAACCAAAGGGAGAATGCCATGTGTATGTGTACAACTCACCACCACTCATTGTATTCCAAAATGCCTTTCTCCTTCTTCAGTATGCTCAGACATGCTTTCCATCAGACACTCTGCAAAGTGTACCTACCTGTGTCTATCTAACTTTCTTCTAGAAAGTTACAAAGGAAATGGATCCCCATTAGGATTTTAATGCCTACCTACTTGGCAATCCACTCCAGCACTCTTGTCTAGAAAATTCCATGGATGGAGGAGCCTAATGGGCTACAGTCCATGGGTTCACAAAGAGTTGGACACGACTGAGCGACTTCACTACGACGACGACTCTCCTGGCATCCCTGTTTTCCTAACAAGAGGATGAAGGTAATTTCACAGAATTCCTTCCATCACCTAGGCAGTTGACTATTAGATGACATGCACAAACATAACTGAGGAAGGATGAGACCAAGCTGAATAATTAGAGTTTGGGGAAATCAGAAGCAGTCTAGAAAAAATTTCCTCCTGTCTTGGGTACTATAAAATGTAGGGAGTTAGCTGAAAAAATCATACTGGAGTTAAAGGGGGACACTTCCCACTCCAGCACTCCTTTGGCAAAACAGGTGCTACTCAGGGTCAGAAATCTCACTGTAGCTCATCGCACTTCAAGAGGCTGAGTCAGTCTTGCTCCATCCCTTCCTCTTCAAGTATTCTGCAGATCTCAGGTTTGGGGTTCATTCATATGCAATTCTCCTGCAAGGCAGTTTCACTCATCAGTTGGTCCACCTCAGTACTGTTTAGCTTCATTAGCCACAAAAATCTGAGGAGCTTCTGGGGCACTAAAATAAAGTTAAAGCTTATTTAAGGTTTTCTTAAGTCTAAGACTAATCATTCTTCATGATCAATCATTGCCTCAGGAACTTGATCCAGAAAATTCTGAGCCTGTATCATACTCTATTGCCCCCTAGAGGATGACTCATTTTAGTGGTTTTCTGTAGGAATGCAAAAGCAGAGTTTTTTACCCACTCATAGTTCTGAACCTGACACATGGATTCCATAAAACTCCATCCTTCCATATACTCATTCTGGAGCAGAAAGTTCACTACAAAAAGGAAAAAACTGTGTGGCTTTGAGTCCACCAGACCTATAGACAATATTTTTCTATCTCCAGGGAGGTCTGCTAAAGTAGTTTTAAGTCATTTGCTAACCACACCTAAAATTCCACTTTTTGGGTTCCTGGTGAGACACCTCCCATGAATTTCTCAAATTCCTAGTAGCAAGTAGCCTGTATCAGTAAATCCAAAAACTGATTTCAAGTCTCTCCACGGAAGCCATATTCAGAGGACATGAGGTTTGGAGACTAGAAGTAGAGACACTAAACTAATAAGCACATGTTTGCTATCTTTAACCGCCTTTTTAGGAATTATAACCAAAAACAGAGAAAAATTCCAAGAAACTGAGAGTCTGTTGAGAACAGACTATAAATCAAGCTCATAGATACCCATAGTACAATTCTGCCTCCTATTTTTAAAACATCCAGTTCTCCAAATTGACATTTTTGCTTCAGTACATCTTCACGACATTTCATTGGTTTTTAGTATTATTCTAAAACCCACTGGCAGTTGTTCTCAGACCATTCTCTCCTTCATATCTATTCTGTTAATAGTTTGGTAGACATGGGGTAAGTGTTTAGTTCTAGCAGTTATTATACTCTAGGCTCAAAATCACAAAAAATAGTCCTTAACTCAATGTAACTCAAATGTAACTCATACCAACCCAGCAGGATATCAATTCAATAAAAAATGGTCAATCATCCTAATACTAATTAAGCAATTAGAAACTACACTCAGTCTCCAAGGAAAATGCCAAAATAGAGAGCACATACTTAAGACAGTTTTCTTTAAAAACAAAAACAAAAAATAAAAAAGTCTTCAGACCTTACATTTAGTCTCAATATCTAGCCAATGTGAAATAAACATTGAATATTTAAGATATATCTCCATTCTCTTACAAGTGCTATAGAGCCATGCAGAAATTAAGCTGGAGTACCATCATTACTGGCTTTATTGACTACACCAAAGCCTTTGACTGTGTGGATCACAATAAACTGTGGAAAATTCTTCAAGGGATGCGAATACCAGACCACCTGATCTGCCTCTTGAGAAACCTGTATGCAGGTCAGGAAGCAACAGTTAGAATTGAACATGGAAGAACAGACTGGTTCCAAATAGGAAAAGGAGTACGTCAAGGCTGTATACTATCACCCTGCTTATTTAACTTATATGCAGAGTACATCATGAGAAATGCTGGGATAGAGAAAGCACAAGCTGGAATCAAGATTGCTGGGAGAAATAGCAACAACCTCAGGTATGCAGATGACACCACCCTTACGGCAGAAAGTGAAGAAGAACTAAAGAGCCTCTTATAAAAATGAAAGAGGAGAGTGAAAAAGTTGGCTTAAAGCTCAACATTCAGAAAACTAAGATCATGGCATCCATTCCCATCACTTCATGGAAAATAGATGGGGAAACAGTGGCTGACTTTATTTTTGGAGCTCCAAAATCCCTGCAGATGGTGACTGCAGCCATAAAATTAAAAGATACTTACTCCCTGGAAGGAAATTTATGACCAACCTAGGCAGAATATTTAAAAACAGACATTATTTTGTCAACAAAGGTCCATCTAGTCAAGGCTATGGTTTTTCCAGTAGTCATGTATGGATGTGAGAGTTGGACTGTGAAGAAAGCTGAGCACCGAAGAATTGATGCTTTTGAAGTGTGGTGATGGAGAAGACTCTTGAGAGCCCCTTGGACTGCAAGGAAAACCAACCAGTCCATCCTAAAGGAGATCAGTCCTGATGGACTTATGTTGAAGCTGAAACTCCAATACTTTGGCCACCTGATGCGAAGAGCTGACTCATTTGAAAAGACCCTGATGCTGGGAAAGATTGAGGGCAGGAGAAGGTGACAACCGACAGAGGATGAGATGGTTGAATGGCATCACCAACTAAATGGACATGAGTTTGGGTAAACTCCGGGAGTTTGTGTTTGACAGGGAGGCCTGGCGTGCTGTGGTTCATGGGGTTGCAAAGAATCAGACACAGCTGAGAAACTGAACTGAACTAAACCATCATGAAGGATGTACCTTTTGGGAAAGATGATTAAATATAATGAAATTAATGTGAAATATGATTAAATATAATGCAGTATATTTAGCAGCAGTTTATTAGTGGTCCCCTAATATCACACACAAAAAATATATTTACTTCCAGAAATAATCAATTTGATACTATCCATTTATACATAAGGGAATGAATAAACTGTGCTAATTTTCTCACTAATCACTTATACAGCTAACTATTAGTACAGCTGATTAATCATATAGAGCTATAGCATAGTAAAAATGTATTGATAAATGAAACAGTAACTTATGTTTCTTTGTTCTTTGTTCCTATGTCTAGTTGCAGGGAATATTTTTTCTTTTGTGAAAGTAAGGCTGTAATGGAGACACTTAGAGAAATGACTATTTGACTGTATAGATAAGTGTCAACATAAGCAAAGTGTGCTATAGTAATTTGTGAATTTCCTCTGTGGTTTGCTTAAAAAAATCACTAAATGATCATTTACAGCAGCATATAAAATTATTACTATTTGGATTGCAGCTGGAGTTCCTCTTAGCTGGAACTCTGTTATTTCTAAGAACAAGTCTGAATTTTTAAGAACTCTATTTCACTGCTCATGCATGCATTCTGCCACATTAACCTTGTAATTTAGTGTTGCTACTGCTAAGTCATTTCAGTCGCGTCTGACTCTGTGTGACCCCATAGACGGCAGCCCACTAGGCTCCGCTGTCCCTGGGATTCTCCAGGCAAGAACACTGGAGTGGGTTGCCATTTCCTTCTGCAGTGCATGAAAGTGAAAAATTAACAGTGAAGTTGTTCAGTCGTGTACAACTCTTAGCGACCCCATAGACTGCAGCCCATCAGGCTCCTCCGTCCGTGGTATTTTCCAAGCAAGAGTACTGGAGTGGGGTGCCATTGCTTTCTTTGAATTTAGTGTTAGATCACCTTAAAGCATTTCTTCTCATCTCATTCACAGTTCACTATGCATTCATTGTTGAGATGTCCAAATACCATTCTCAACAAAAGACAGCTCATAAAAACTAGAGTCCTAAGAAAATATGAATAACTGCTCAGTTAAGTGAATTATTCACAAAATAAAATTTATATGGGATAACTCTAAAACTATTTAGTCTACTATAAAACTACTTTGTTTACAATTATGTTACCCTTACTCTGTTAAAATTAAGAAACAAGTAGATTTTGGTACATGAAATGTGAGGGCCTGACTAAAGCCAGTTTGGTGTGGTCAAGTATTAGGCAAGATTCCCCATTCACCTCCGCCAAGACCTTGTCATTTTAGCAAGATTAAGGTTCCAACTGCTTAGGCCCAAGACATCTCTGGAGCAGACGCTCTGCTATTCTGGTTAAGTTAAGCCCATTTCTCTCCCAAGTGAATAAATACTTAAGTTCCCATGCTGAGACAGCTCAAGTGACTTTTCATTTGGCACACTGATTCCAAGAGTCTAATACATGTTTGCTGAAACCATGCTAAGTTAGGACAAAGTATTTTTATTATTACTACTTAATAATTTGTATTGAGAACAGATATTGTACTTTGTCCAGACATAATTCCTAAAGGAAGCCATCATTCCTACAGATACAAATAAACAAATTGGATGAATGTATTATTGATTCAACTTATATCCTTACAGAAATTATAGTTCAGTTGAGAAGACAGACAGTGAACACATAATTATAGATGAGGCTAGTTTTTTTTAAAAGTATAGTATAGTATATATGTGCAAAGAAGGAGCTGACATTGTTTGGGGGTTAAAGGAAAGTCTCCAGAAAGAAATCTGCACTGAAGCTTGAAGAATGAGATAAAGTTGGCTAGCTAAAGAGTAGAGAAAATAGTGATTCATGCAAGAAAGACTCTGATGGGAGAGGGTATGACAGTTACATCTGGAAACTGCAATAAATAGTAGCAATACAAAGGAGGCAGAAGTGTGGAGGAGTGGAGGCAGTGGTGGCACTGAACCTCTAGGGGCCGGCAACAGCAGAGTCCATTAGGCCATAGTACGGTTCTACTTTATTCTAAGGCAAGTGCGATTCTCCTAACTTGTTTTGATGACAGGAATGACATGGTCATGTGTGTGCTTAATTTATCTACTTAAAAATTTGCAAATATAGTGGAACTATATGTAACTATATTTTACAAGTCTTCTGTAAATGTATCACAAACTTTCATAATTAAAAAAAAGATAAAAAAAGAATTGGACTGTATAAATATGGATTATTAACAGACTTTAAAATATTTCCTTTACATCCATGATTAAACAAACAACTTTCATATATATAAATGCTGCTCCTGATTCCTCTTATGTAAATATTTTACTGATTCTGTGATGGGTGACATTTATTTCAGGAGTAAATAAAATACATCATGCTTCCATTTTGCTGTTTATTTTGATTCTTTAGGAATCACCATAATTATTTGAGAAGTATTAATATTTTATATTAATCAGTAAGTAAAATTTTGATATTATCTGATTATCTTCAATATTATAAATATATGAAATGAATTATTCACGTTTTTTTCAATAGTATTTTTTTAATGGTCAAATTGTTTTCCTCAATAAACTGATTCAGTCACAGATAGAATAAAGTATGCACCATGCATGTTTCTGAGACAAAGGTACAGTTGAGCGTATCTCTATGAGGGAGCCCAGGTGAAAACAGAATAGCCCTTCAGCTGATCCAGTGGATTGTGAAATAATACTGTGTGTATCATTTGAGACACCAGGTTTTAGGATGATCTGTTATATAGCAATAGTTAACAGACATGGTACTATATTTTCATTACCTACCTTCTAAAATTGTCCATATATAATGGTTCTTTGTGATCATACAGAATCATTCTTTTTTCTTCCCTTCTTGGCATCCATCAGATTTCTTTTGCAATCTCTTATTTTCCTTTTTAAATCTCAATTACAAATTTTTAAAGAGGTTATAAAGTCATTTTATAAAATCAATTGTGTTTCTATAAACTAGCACTAAACAATAAGAGAATTAAGTTTAAATATTTTCATTCATGAGGGCTTCTCTGGTGGCTCAGATAGTAAAGACCCTGCCTGCAATATAGGAGGCCCAGGTTCAATTCCTGGGTTAGGAAGATCCCATGGGGAAGGGAATGACTACCCACTTCAGTATTCTTGCCTAGAGAATTCCGTGGACAGAGGAGCCTGGCAGGCTACAGTCCACTGGGTCAAAAAGAGTTGGACATGAATGAGCAACTAACATTTTTCACTTCATTTTCATTTATAAATAATCTCAAAACACATGAACTACTCATAAATAAATTTAACAAATCAGATGCATATTTTCTCCATTGAACATCACAAAACACTGCTGAAAGATATTAAAGACCTGAACAAGTGGAGTGTATACCATGTTCATGGACTGGAAGATTCATACTGTTAAAGTATAAATTGTCTCTGTACTGATATACAGATTTAAAGCAGCTTCCAACAGGTTTTCAGGTAGAAATTGTCCGGCTGTTTCTAAAATGTATATGGAAATGCAAAAAATAAAAAATAGTCAAAATATCTTTGGAGGACTTTCACTATCTGATTTCAAGACTGACTATAAAGTAATAGGGCTTCCCTGATAGCTCAGTTGGTAAAGAATCTGCCTGCAATGCAGGAGAACCCAGTTTGACTCCTGGGTCGGGAAGATCCGCAGGAGAAGGATAGGCTATCCACTCCAGTATTCTTGGGCTTCCCTTGTGGCTCAGATGGTAAAGAATCTGTCTGCAATGTGGGAGACCTGGGTTTGATCCTTGGCTTGGGAAGATCCCCCTGGAGAAGGGAAAGGCTACTGCTCTAGTATTCTGGCCTGGAGAATCCCATGGACTGTGTCCCCGGGGTCACAAAGGGATGACCACAATGAGAAACTTTTATTTTCACTATGAAGTAATAATCAAGACAATGTGATAATGACATGAGAATAAACATGTCAGTAAAAAGGAATATGAAGTCCAGAAATAGATCTGCATATATACGCCAACTGATTTTTGGTAGAGATACCAAGGAGTGTCTTGGAGAAATAGTCTTTTCAACAAATTTTGCTGAATCAACTGGATATCCATGTGAAAAAAACCTCAACTCCTGCCTTAACTATACCCAAAGTATTTTTAAATGGACCACAGACTAAACATAAAGCTAAAATTAGAAAGTTTCTAGAAAAAAAGTGGAACAAAATTTTATCAATTTGAATTAGAAAAAGATTTCTTAGGCAAGATGCAAAATGAAAATAAATTGATCAATTGGATTTTATCAAAATTGCAAAACCTGTTCTTCAAAAGACATTAAGAAAATGAAAAGGTAAACCCATGGATGAAGAAAATATTTTTAATGAATATGTCTCACTTAAGTATTGTTTCCAGAATGTACTAAAAATTCATATTCCTTAATAAGAATATAAGAAAAAAACTGGGCAAAAAATTGAGTATTAATTTCACAAATGTGCAGCACACAGAAAACTAGCATATGAAAGTAATGCTCAAAATCGTAAGTCATTAAAGAGATACAAATTAAAATTACCATGAAATGCCTAACGGCTAAAAGGAAAAAGACTGAAATATCAGGGGTTGGCAAAGATGTAGAACAATGGGGTCTCGGTATGCAGCTGCTGTGAAAGTAAAATAGTATTCTTTGTAGCCAAAGATGGAGACGCTCTATACAGTAAGCAAAAACGAGACGGGGAGTTGACTGTGGCTCCAATCATAAACTCCTTATTGCCAAATTCAGACTTAAAATGAAGAAAGTAGGGAAATCACTAGACCATTCAGGTATGACCTAAATCAAATCCTTTATGATTATACAGTGGAAG
>SJYC01115843.1:0-33018 GCA_006408675.1 Madoqua kirkii | reverse complement strand
CAAGAATATTGAAGTGGCTTGCCATTGTCAAATCTCTCCACCATGACCCACCCATCTTGGGTTGCCCCACTGGCATGGCTTGGTTTCATTGAGTTAGACATACTTAGCAATGTCAAATTTTTCATATTGGTTCTTTGGCTCAGGAGTAAGAACTATACAGCAGAGTAAAAGCTATTATGGTAGGAAAGGCTGTATGAAAGTCACTGAAACTTCTCTAACTCTCTAAGGCAAGAAGGTAAGTCAAAGAAAATATCATACCTTGAGGGAAATGATAGAGTTTAATGCTGCCTTCAAAGATGCAAGAATGTTTGTTCTCATCATTTAATTTACCAGTTTGGCTCCTGCAAAAATAAGATGAACCACTTCATATGCCAATGAACTTCTATTGACTTAATGAATGATTTGCTTTCAGCTTAATCATTTCAGCTACTGTGCTGAATACTGTCTCTTTACTAAAGAAGAACACAGTCTATGGTATGTGGTATGTAAGTACCACATATGTACTTACACATATGTGGTATGTAAGTACAATCATATGAATGTGTTCTTTCTAATACTGATCAAGAATTTATCAGAAACAGTTCATACTAACAAAATTTCTTCATGGTCATAGCCAAAAAGACTTGGAATATCTTTAAACATTCTACAGAGCAAAATATTGGTGTCCTTGATGACATTTACATCAACTGGAGAAAATGAGCAAGAATTGGCAAGTACTCTATATGCTCGCCATCTAGAGTATTTCAAATCGTAAATGATGCTATGAAAGTGCTGTGCTCATTATCCCAGCAAATTTGGAAAACTCAGCAGTGGCCACAGAACTGGTAAAGGTCAGCTAGACTTGGAATATCTTTAAACATTCTACAGAGCAAAATATTGGTGTCCTTGATGACATTTACATCAACTGGAGAAAATGAGCAAGAATTGGCAAGTACTCTATATGCTCGCCATCTAGAGTATTTCAAATCGTAAATGATGCTATGAAAGTGCTGTGCTCATTATCCCAGCAAATTTGGAAAACTCAGCAGTGGCCACAGAACTGGTAAAGGTCAGCTTTCATTCCAATCTCAAAGAAAGGCAATGCCAAAGAATGTCCAAACTACCGCACAATTGCCCTCATCTCACATGCTGGCTAAGTAATGCTTGAAATTTTCCAAGCCAGGCTTGGAGTACATGAACCATGAACTTTCAGATGCTCAATCTGGATTTAGAAAAGGCAGAAGAGTCAGAGATAGAATTGGTAATATCCAAATGTCCACTGAATCATTGAAAAAGCAAGAGAGTTCCAGAAAAGCATTTACTTCTGCTTTCTTGACTACTCCAACCAAATCACCTTACCTGCCTCCTGAGAAATCTGTATGCAGGTCAAAAAACAACAGTTAGAACTGGACATGGAACAACAGACTGGTTCCAATTCTGGAAAGGAGTACATCAGGCTGTATATTGTCACTCTGCTTATTTAACTTATATGTAGTACAACAGATTGGTTCCAAATAGGGAAACGTGTACGTCAAGGCTGTATATTGTCACTCTGGTTATCTAACTTACATGCAGAGAAATGCTGGGCTGGATGAAGCACAAGTTGGAATCAAGATTGCCAAGAGAAATATCAATTATCTCAGATATGCAGATGACACCACACTTACAGCAGAAAGCGAAGAACTAAAGAGCCTCTTGATGAAAGTGAAAGAGGAGAGTGAAAAAGTTGACTTAAAACTCAACATTCAGAAAACTAAGATCATGGCATCTGGTCCCATCACTTCATGGCAAATAGATGGGGAAACAATGGAAACAGTAAGAGACTTTATTATTTTGGGCTCCAATATCACTGCAGATGGTGACTGCAGCCAGGAAATTAAAAGCGGTTACTCCTTAGAAGAAAAGTTATGACCAACCTAGACAGCATATTAAAAAGCAGAGACATTACTTTGCCAACAAAGATCTGACTAGTTGAAGCTTTGGTTTTCCAGTAGTCATGTATGGATGTGAGAGTAGGACTATAAAGAAAGCTAAGCACTGAAGAATTGATGCTTTTGAACTGTGGTGTTGGAAAAAGACTCTTGAGAATCCCTGGGACTGCAAGGAGATCCAACCAGTCAATCCTGAAGGAAATCAGTCCTGAATGTTCACTGGAAGGACTGATGCTGAAGCTGAAACTCCAATACTTTGACCACCTGATGCAAAGAACTGACTCATTGGAAAAGACCCTGATCCTGGGAAATACTGAAGGTGGGAAGAGAAGGGGACAATAGATGATGAGATGTTTGGATGGCATCACCGACTCAATGGACATGAGTTTGAATAAGCTCCAGGAGTTGGTGTTCAACAGGGAAGCCTGGCGTGTTGCAGTTCATATGGTTGGAAAGAGTCAGACATGAGTGTGTAACTGAACTGAACTGAACTGAACTACTTACACAAAGATTTGACAGTTTTTATAAAACTAAACACACACCTGCAGCAGTTCTATTCATATTTACCAAAAATAAATTAAAATACATCCATTGAATAACTTATAGATGAATCTACACGGCAGCTTTGTTTATAATAACCCCAACCTGGAAAACAAACAAATAAATTATATATCCATATCATGAAACACTACTTACTATACCTCTGACTGAGCAGCAAGCACATGCATGTATCTTAGACATGTTGAGCAAAAGAACAGACACTAAAGGATATTTGCTGTATGTGTATGTGGTATTCACTCAGTTGTGTCCGACTCTTTTGAGATCCCATGGACTATAGCCTGCCAGGCTTCTCTGTCCTTGGAATCTCCAGGCAAGAATACTGAGTGAATGGGTTGCCATTTCCTTCTGCAGGACAGGATCTTCTCAACCCAGGGATCAAGCCCGTGTCTTCTGCATTGCAGGCAGATGCTTTACCATCTGAACCACCAGGAAAAGTAATCTACGGGAAAGAAATCGGAATTGTGGTTTCCTGGGGCAGGGGTACAGTGGGTTCATGGAGACTTCATGGAATGATGGAAATAATCTTGATTGCTGTGCTGATTACAAAGGCATATACATTTGTTAAAACTGTGTACTTGAAAGTTATACATCTTATTTTGTGTAAATTACATCTAAATAAAGTTGATTTATTTTTCAAAGAATCTTCTTGCCTCAACATAACAAAATAGGCACTTTAAAAATTACATAATGTCCCTTTTCCCGTGTTTAGAGAAAAATGCCTCGCTGCATGATTGTTTACATACATAATCGTTCGTAACTTTCACATTGCAATGTCCAAGTACCAAGCAATAACAATAGTTATTGTCTATTTACTGCCTAAAATAAGCTGGATTCTTTGCCATATACTTACAACAATTCTGCGTAAGTCTATTATCTTATATTTGTTTTGGAAACTTGAGTTTAAAAAGAATTAATTTATCCAAGAGCTCCCTGTTAGTAAATAGTAGAGGTGACAGTTATCCAAGAACTGTTTGTCTCCATCAGCCAGTTAACTTGCATGTCACACTTATCCCAAAGTCATTTACTCATAGGCATCAGATAAATAGCCATTGCTAGTCTTCCCATTTAATTGGCCTGGCCAAAATCTCTTTGTTATGTAAGTAAACTTCAGTGAGTCACTAAGCCTAATATTCCAATAATTAAAGAAAGAAAATAAAAGAGACTAATACCTTTTTTTCTACTTCATGCGGCAAGAGTAATACAGTGTTTATAACAGGATAAACCTAAGGTTCAAGAACTAGCTGTCCAGTTTTAACTGAACATGTTGCTTAATCAAAGTTTCAATTTTCTATCCATAAGATGGAAGTATGAATAACTGGTTCACAGGGCTGTTGTGAGGATAAAATGAAGAAATACATTTAAGCACTTCGTACTGTGCCAGGAACAAAGCAAGTGACAAGAAATAGAAAGGTTTATTATTAATGAGTAGACAGGTATTGTCCTTTAAAGAGAGTGATTAAGTTGCTTATTTTTCTTATTATTGCTCATTTTTTTAATTACCTCCTTTCTCTACCAAGCATCTATTTAGCAAGCTTGAAAAGAAAGGCCCTGTGTACTCAACTCATTATTTGGTCATGAGACATTCCTTTGTCACAGATCATTTTGAAGTTGTATACATACTCAATGGACATGAGTTTGAATAAGCTCCAGGAGTTGGTGTTCAACAGGGAAGCCTGGCGTGTTGCAGTTCATATGGTTGGAAAGAGTCAGACATGAGTGTGTAACTGAACTGAACTGAACTGAACTACTTACACAAAGATTTGACAGTTTTTATAAAACTAAACACACACCTGCAGCAGTTCTATTCATATTTACCAAAAATAAATTAAAATACATCCATTGAATAACTTATAGATGAATCTACACGGCAGCTTTGTTTATAATAACCCCAACCTGGAAAACAAACAAATAAATTATATATCCATATCATGAAACACTACTTACTATACCTCTGACTGAGCAGCAAGCACATGCATGTATCTTAGACATGTTGAGCAAAAGAACAGACACTAAAGGATATTTGCTGTATGTGTATGTGGTATTCACTCAGTTGTGTCTGACTCTTTTGAGATCCCATGGACTATAGCCTGCCAGGCTTCTCTGTCCTTGGAATCTCCAGGCAAGAATACTGAGTGAATGGGTTGCCATTTCCTTCTGCAGGACAGGATCTTCTCAACCCAGGGATCAAGCCCGTGTCTTCTGCATTGCAGGCAGATGCTTTACCATCTGAACCACCAGGAAAAGTAATCTACGGGAAAGAAATCGGAATTGTGGTTTCCTGGGGCAGGGGTACAGTGGGTTCATGGAGACTTCATGGAATGATGGAAATAATCTTGATTGCTGTGCTGATTACAAAGGCATATACATTTGTTAAAACTGTGTACTTGAAAGTTATACATCTTATTTTGTGTAAATTACATCTAAATAAAGTTGATTTATTTTTCAAAGAATCTTCTTGCCTCAACATAACAAAATAGGCACTTTAAAAATTACATAATGTCCCTTTTCCCGTGTTTAGAGAAAAATGCCTCGCTGCATGATTGTTTCATACATAATCGTTCGTAACTTTCACATTGCAATGTCCAAGTACCAAGCAATAACAATAGTTATTGTCTATTTACTGCCTAAAATAAGCTGGATTCTTTGCCATATACTTACAACAATTCTGCGTAAGTCTATTATCTTATATTTGTTTTGGAAACTTGAGTTTAAAAAGAATTAATTTATCCAAGAGCTCCCTGTTAGTAAATAGTAGAGGTGACAGTTATCCAAGAACTGTTTGTCTCCATCAGCCAGTTAACTTGCATGTCACACTTATCCCAAAGTCATTTACTCATAGGCATCAGATAAATAGCCATTGCTAGTCTTCCCATTTAATTGGCCTGGCCAAAATCTCTTTGTTATGTAAGTAAACTTCAGTGAGTCACTAAGCCTAATATTCCAATAATTAAAGAAAGAAAATAAAAGAGACTAATACCTTTTTTTCTACTTCATGCGGCAAGAGTAATACAGTGTTTATAACAGGATAAACCTAAGGTTCAAGAACTAGCTGTCCAGTTTTAACTGAACATGTTGCTTAATCAAAGTTTCAATTTTCTATCCATAAGATGGAAGTATGAATAACTGGTTCACAGGGCTGTTGTGAGGATAAAATGAAGAAATACATTTAAGCACTTCGTACTGTGCCAGGAACAAAGCAAGTGACAAGAAATAGAAAGGTTTATTATTAATGAGTAGACAGGTATTGTCCTTTAAAGAGAGTGATTAAGTTGCTTATTTTTCTTATTATTGCTCATTTTTTTAATTACCTCCTTTCTCTACCAAGCATCTATTTAGCAAGCTTGAAAAGAAAGGCCCTGTGTACTCAACTCATTATTTGGTCATGAGACATTCCTTTGTCACAGATCATTTTGAAGTTGTATACATTCATTTACTAGCTTCACTTAATTGAAGATTTTGATTTAATCAATTTATTTAATATTTTTAAGTATGTCATGGCATCATAGGCTCTTGTATTAACTATTTGTAAAAACTTATACAAACTGTTGAGAATGAAGTATAAGAGACGCATTGGAAAAACCTGTCTTGTTCCCATCAGTAGCCCAGAATAGTGGTCAAACTATTCACTGCCATTACGTGACCTTTCGGGGGCAGAGTTCCCACAAACAGTATGAGCTTCCATTTTTCTCTTTTTATTTGCCACTTTCTGGAAGAGATGGCTGTGATCCATGAAATAATTTGAAAAGTAGGAAAAGAAAATACACAGATGTCAAAGAAACCATGTTTACAACAATGTCATAGTGACATTCTCACAACTTTAAGAGTCATGACATAATAGTCTTTGATTAAGGTGCTATATAATCAAGAAGAAATGGGATGGCTAAATAAGTGGTATTCTAATGATATCAGAAAGAGAAAGAACAATGATTCTCAAAGCTCATCTCAAGCAAGTATTAGTAGATAGATTTTTACCTTTAGAACCCTATCAAGATCTTTCTTCACTCTGCCTCTACTTTGAATATCAAAATACTCTAAAGTGGTCTAAATATTGTTTCACAGGAGAGAGCAAAAAATGTAAAACTCCATTTAATTTGCATTATGTTGCCAGTAATCTGTGGTCTTAGGTCTCCTGGACACTAAATGAAGGCAATGCTCTTTGGGTTAAGTTAAAACCAGGGGAAGACCAGCTGATGGTGGAATGCAATCATAGCATGTTACAAGCAGATGGAGACACCTTAGTTCAACATAAATGTTCTTCTGACCTCTATCCCACCATCTCAGAGGATCAAATCCAGGTAACAGTAAACAGCTTTAAGGGTTCTGAGACAGTGAAGCTGAATCCAGGAAGAGCTGAGAAGCAGCAAATAAGGTAAGACATGGACCAAAGGACACACTTCACTGTGTCAGTTACAAGCAGGAATGACCCTAGTACACCTCACAGCAGGAAGAACAGCTGACTCTTTGTCATTGGACAGCCCATCCCGGCCAGTTGAATCACTTGGACTTCCCTTGTAGGCAGTTTTGCCAACTGGCTGAACCCTTATTTTTGTGGTCAGTACAACCAAATTACTTTGAACTTTGATTAACTGATTTCAAAGACTCTTTCTCCCTTCGTAACTTTACCCCTTCTCATTTTCCCACTTTGTTATAGTGACTAACAATATTTACTTAATCACATATGAATATGCATTAAGACACTAGGAAAAATACTTTTCCATTCCCTGGGGTTAAGCTCCACTTCCCCACTTCGTAGGTGGCCTGAGGGCATAAGTAACCAAACAAGATATACTTAAAATTCATTATTTCTGGGATTCTTCTAATCTGTTTACTGAATTTTTTTTTTTTTCATTTTGGTCTTGACACAGAGACAAGTGTGTACTAACTGTCTACTTTTTATATTTGGGTGAGTACCAGACGTGGTATGTGGCAGAAGAAAAGAATGAGGTGAGGAGAACACAAGCACATTGTTAACGTCAAAACCAACTCGCTCCTCTCCTCCATTTTTCCCCAAGTAAGATTTCTGGTTCAAATACTTCTGGTTCATGCTGTATTCCCTTCTAAATTACTTTCAAAAATGCACTCAGTGTCTTCATTCCCCTCTCAATACATCTCCCTTGTGTTAGCTATGATACTGCTGCTGCTGCTAAGTTGCTTCAGTCATGTCCGATTCTGTGCGACCCAATAGACGGAGATATGATATGACCTCTTTTCTCAATCATTTCTCACTTATACATCTCCAACTTCCCACTGTCTTTGCTGATTTTATTCTCTATGATGCTTTCAAACTACATGACACCAAAGCATATATGAGCATTAGTCTATCAATGAAAATTTTTATGAGCTTCCTGAGCCCCAGACTAAAGAATGCTCAAGTCTATGCTCTACTCAGGGTCCTTTGACGAAGGCCTAAGTATTCTGGTTTTCTGCATAACTCGGCTTTCAATTTATATGAATTCTCCCACATATAGGGCTTCCCTGGTGGCTCAGACAGTAAGCATCTGCCTGCAGTACAGGAGACCTGGGTTCAGTCCCTGGGTTGGGAAGATCCCCTGTAGGAGGGCATGGCAACTGACTCCAGTATTCTTGCCTGGAGAATCCCCATGGACAGAAGAGCCTGCCTGGTGGGGTGTAGTCCATGGAGTGGCAAAGAGTTGGACATGATGGAACAATTAAGCACATCCCACATATGTGAATACAGTTTACAAATATCAGAACACAGCCTTATAACAATGTTCAGTTCTTAATTGGGCAGACATTGCAGTTTAAATTTTTGATACTGATATTCTATTGATAGACCCTTGAAAAACAGCGTTATTCCATCTCTTCCTCTTATGCTACATACTACAAAACTGTTCACAAAAGAAGGTCTTAAGGTCAAAGTAGAATCAGTTATGGATCTTACTAAAGCTAAAAGTAAAGGTATCTTGATGTAGTTACAGTTGTTACTGATTATTTCAGTGATGAGTAGAAGGAACTGTTGTTTCTCCAATTTTGTGAATAATAGTTTTGTCACTGAACAGAAGGTACAAAGTGTGGCTAGACTGTGTCTTGTAGCATTTGCAAATACTTTCAATCTTCCCCAATGTGCAAGCCACATGTTTGTTTTCAGCTGGCTGAGTCGTAAGGCAGAGAGTTTAGAGAAAGTGGAAGAGAAAGAAAATCAACTAAGCATTCATTAGGAAGTATAACAAAAGGTTTCCCCCCGCCCCCACCAAGGCAGTGTCATGTATGTTTAAAAGAAAATAAAGAGTACACATTGCTATTCTATTTGCTTTATTCTGACAATTTTTAAAGTCTGTTGGAGTAAATTTGATAAAAAAATGACCTTCATTCAGCCATAAATTTTGATAATGAGTTAATCAACTGACATTCATTGAGTGCTCATGTGTGCAAATCACCATTATAGTATACTACACTTCACAGTGTCACAAGATTCAAGAAATTTGTAAATCAAATGTATATTCAATGTCTGGTGGGAAATATGTAAAAATGGAAAATGGCCATCTCACACATTGAATACATCTAAAGTTGCAAAGTCCAACTAAAGGAGTTATTCAATTAAATACTAATAATCATAAAGAAAGCTATAGTGAATGAAAGAGCTGATGAATGATATGTTTAGCTGGTTTTCTTCCCCCACCGCTTGAAGTGGGGGAAGTTTCAACAAAGCTCAGTCAGCCCCACCGTGCAACTGGGTAGGGGAAGTTTCCAAAAGGAAAATACAGTTGTTGTGACCAGAAAATTCCAGTGATGTGAAAGTAAATGGAATTGCTTGGATATTCACAAAAGTCAGTGGTTTTAAAAGAGGGAAAATGCTTTAGAAAGGATTTGGGTTAATCCTTGAATCCTGCATATAACTAAGAGTCAGGAAAAGTAAGTCAGCTGTCCAAAGATACACAGCTTTTTATGTAAACACCAGGATTAGAAGCTAGAGTATTTTATCCAAGATTCAGGAAAAAATTCCTACCCTTCCATTAAGGGCCACTCTGGTGTGCCACTCTGACAGTCTGAACTCTACGGCAGAGTTCTTCCCTCAGCACTGTGTGGTCAAACCCTAGTGGTTGTGGGCTTCTCTTTCCTGGGGAATGAGCTTGTCCTGGGTGAATACAGAGCATTCTTCTGATGACAGATAATTACACTCTCTCCCTTCCTGCTTCTCCTATAATTTGGCCTGTCCATCCAAATTATATACACCTGTTTCTTCTTTTTATTCCTTCTTAGTGGGTTTGGGGAATTGAGTAGTTTAAGTTCTGCAGTAAGTTCATAAGATGATAGATAGAGATGCCTCTGAACTTCATACCGAGGGATAACATGGCTGACCTGCCATCCATGGGATTTGTCCTTGAACTTTTATCTTCATCATATAAGTAAGACATTTGGCAATATCAGAAAGTTTCCACCTGACACCTGTTTGTGATCAAGGATGGTGTGTGGTCAGGGTCTTAGCAAACCTAGCTTGACTGAGTAACAGTCAAATCAATCACCTTGGATTCAGAATCACTAGATCTGATTAGCTAAGAGAACCATCCTACCTTCGCTTTAGTGTCAGTCAGGGCTCTTAGGTAGAAAACAATAGGAACTGACTGACCACACTCAGCCACTAGGAATGCAGTGGAAAAATGAAAGGAAAAGCTGAAGAATCAGGTCTTTGAAGATACTGGCCTAAAACAGCTTAAGGGGAATCTGGGTATCAAGAACTCACAGGAACTTTCTTTGCTAGCAGGAAGAGTGGGCTCCACCATTTCTGACCTCTGTGTACTTCTGCTCAAGAGGTGAATTCTACAGAGATGGTTTGATGAGCCTAGCTTGAATCTCATGTCCACCGCTTGACGAGGTGAACTTGAAGTTCTGCACTGATATCATCAATGCAACTGAGTAGGGGAAGTTTCTAAAAGGAAAACACAGTTGTTCCAACCAGAAAAAAAGTGAAGTGGATGTTGGGAAGTCAGATCATCAGAGGTTCACGACACAACCAAAATGTGATGGTTAAACATCGAGAGGCAGAGACCAAGAGTGATAGGTGAATATTGAAGTATACCTTGACAATGGCCCAAACAATGATGAGACCAGCGAAAAGGGTAATAAAACCTGGTTCCAAGTCTAGTTTAAATCAAGCTGTTGATTTTGATTTTTCCTTTGAAATGCTTCCAGCAATGCCCAAACGCTGAGTGGCATATGAGCCACTGGTCCACTAATCATCTCTTCCAGTCCGCGTTAGCTACCTCCACTCACATCCTCCTACTAATTCTCCCCTGGCCACCCTCATTCCTTGTCTTCACCCAAATCTGAAGCCCAAGACTGTTTCTTCAGCAACTGCTTTGTTTAGCTTGGAAGATCAATTAACCACCACGGGATTCTTCACTGACTTTTCAACATTTAACATTTTTTTTAAAATTCAAAGTCAAACCTCCTTATTAGACACACAAAGAGAAAAAATAACAGCAGATGAAATGCTTATTTGAAATTGCCTTCTGGGTGCTCTCTGAGGCAGAATTTGCTCTAGTCCCCTTTGCTGAAATTTCCTGAGAGACACTGTGGAAATGAAAGATGGTTCTTCACTTCCAAAGTACAAATCAGGCCGGCATTTTGAAAGAGACAGGTTTATTCATCACTTCAGCGTTAGCGGCTTTGCTCCCTGTAAAATTTTACTTTTGGTTATTAAAATATTCACTGTAGGAAATAAATTTGTAATCCATTTCTCATATTACCTACACACAGAAAAACAAAATTTGATATCTTGGGGTTTATTTGCTGAAGGCGCTTCCCATAAAAGCAAGGAGTGTGCATTGGGAAATGTGTCTGGTTAACTCCTTATGGATAAATTAGTCACAACCTTTCCTCCGCCCACCCCATCCCCCCTTTCCCGACTCTCGCCCCCAGCACCCTCTCCACCTCCCGACTTCCCGCCTTTCCAGGGCTGGTGACCTAATAGCATTTTTCTTCATGCATATTTTGGCGTCGCCCCACGGCCTGGCTGCCTTTGCCTGTCTGACTCTTTTGAAATTCCTGCATGTTCGCCCCAGATTAAGCAGAGTGTGTCTCAGGATGTGTGTTCCGTTTTGTTCTTTCCCCTTAACGCTCCCTGTGCAACGTGTCTGGGGGGAGGAGGACAAGACGGGGAGGGGAGGGGAGGGAGGGGCAAGGGCGAGGAGCTGTCCGCCTTGCACGTTTCCAATCACATTACGTGAACAAATAGCAGAGGGGCGGCCGGGCCAGAACGGCTTGTGTAACTTTGCAAATGTGCCAGAAAGTTTAAAAATCTCTCCTCCTTCCTTCACTCCAGACACTGCCCGTTCGCCGGGGCCGCCACTCCGCTCCCGTCGTCTTCCAGAAGGACTGAGAAAGAGAAGAGAGTGCCACGTCTCACCAGCCGCCTTTACGGCAGAGGGTCTGCAGCCCACCCTAGGCACTGCTTGGTAGGGACTGAGATACCCGGGCGCCCAGCCCGCCTCCTCGGTTGAAGAGGTCTCCCTCCCTCACGTGACTTGAGCCCCGTTTTTCACCCCCCCCCTCCGAGCTACGTCTTCCCGGAGTGGGGACAGTCCAGGAAAGGGAGCGATGCGCTTCGCCTGGACCACACTCCTCGGGTCGCTGCAGCTCTGCGCACTCGTGCGCTGCGCCCCGCCGGCCGCCAGCCACCGGCAGCCCCCTCGCGAACAGGCGGCGGCTCCCGGCGCCTGGCGCCAGAAGATCCAATGGGAGAACAACGGGCAGGTGTTCAGCTTGCTGAGCCTGGGCTCGCAGTACCAGCCGCAACGGCGACGGGACCCCGGCGCCGCCGCCCCGGGGGCCGCCAACGCCACCGCCCCGCGGATGCGCACACCAATCCTGCTGCTCCGCAACAACCGCACCGCGGCGGCAAGAGTGCGGACCGCGGGCCCCTCTGCAGCCGCAGCCGCAGCCGCAGCCGGCCGCCCCAGGCCCGTCGCCCGCCACTGGTTCCAAGCTGGCTACTCGACGTCTGGGGCCCACGACGCTGGGACCTCGCGCACTGATAACCAGACGGCACCGGGAGAGGTCCCGACGCTCAGTAACCTGCGACCGCCTAACCGCGTGGACGTGGACGGCATGGTGGGCGACGACCCGTACAACCCCTACAAGTACACCGACGACAACCCGTATTACAACTATTACGACACGTACGAAAGGCCCAGGCCTGGGAGCAGGTACCGGCCCGGATACGGCACCGGCTACTTCCAGTATGGTAAGCGCCCCGTCTCCTCTAACCCCCGCGCACCGTCTCCCCAGCTCCGCGTCTCCCCGACGTGGCTGCCTGGGCGCGGCAGGCCTTGGTCCGTGCAGATCCCATCCCTCCCCCTGCGCCGGCCCAGGCAGCCCTGGAATTTGGTGCAAACCGCGCGCGCCTGGCCCCTCCTGCTTCGTTTCCACTTTACTTTGCAGCCCCGGGCGGGCGTCCCCATTCTTCTGCTACCCGCAGCCCAACACCGCAGCCCAGTTGACTGAAGGGTGAGGAGTAAGGCACATGGAGGGACCCGGAGCCAGGGTGGGGGCCGCTAAATTGTCTCACTGCTTTGCCCATCGCCTGCTGACGTTTAGGTCTTCCGGACCTGGTGCCCGATCCCTACTACATCCAGGCGTCCACATACGTGCAAAAGATGGCCATGTACAACCTGAGATGCGCTGCGGAGGAAAACTGCTTGGCCAGGTACCAGCTGGGGGATCTCCTCGGCCTAGCTCCTCTGTCTTGGTTCCAGGGGGCTCCTCAGGTGCTTGATCCTGACCACTCTTGTTCTGCGCAGACAAGGGTTAGGAAGTGGACCGTGATCTCTCGGGCATGTAGACCTGGGTGGAAAATTAAAATTTGGAAGATTTCTGTGGGTTCTGACTTTCAAACTGCGGCATGAATCAGGGAGATTAAGCAAACCCTTAGCCCGGAGAGTGGAGGTCTCAGATTCTTTTTCCAAGATCCTTAAACTTTGGAGCCAACTGTTTCCAATGACGTTCTATTAAACTACTGTACCATGGAAAAAATACTGTAATGGAAGAGCTTGTTAAAACCCCCTCAAAATATCGGGGGCCACTTGGCCAATGTGTCACCCCTCTGCTGGATGTCGTCGTTTTCTTTTGTTTGAAGTCACAATTAACTTAGTTGTTTTGGCATTACTTTAGCCAGAATAAGATCAGGAGCAAGAGCTTTGCTTTTGCATTAGTACTAAAATAAAATCTTTGCAGTTTGGGGAATGAAATTGCCTGAGTTTGCTGCTGGGAAACCAGCAGAGGGAGTAAAAGATGTTTTAAGATACACAATTTTTTAAAATGTAAAATAAGGTCATCGATAGTATTTGAATATATATTCACACAAAATATTTTACAAGACAGAAATGTTTATTTATCGTGTCAATTTCTTCCACTTCCTTTATAACTGTCAGGCTAAAAGAAGAGAAGAAATCCAAGCTCATCATTTACATTCTTCTAGAGTCTTGCATCACACACCCTAACCCTATGGTAGTCTTACAGTAATGCCATTGTTTCAAAGTTACTAAATTATTTATCTTATCCGGATATACTCTTTCAGGGTTATTTCCCCAGTTTACATCTTCTTTAACTGGGTGAGGAAAAAATGTATGCAAAATGCTCTAGTCTTTTGGAATTGATAACCTCGTTGGGAGGAGGGCAGTGAACTCTTGGAAGGTTTTGCTTGTAGTTTTGTCTTTAGTTCATATTCTGTGAAAATCATATGTTTCTCTTTGTAAAATCACAGCTCAGCATACAGGGCAGATGTCAGAGATTATGATCACAGGGTGCTGCTACGATTTCCCCAGAGAGTGAAAAACCAAGGGACATCTGATTTCCTACCAAGTCGACCAAGATATTCCTGGGAATGGCACAGTTGTCACCAGTAAGTGGATGGGGCTCTTGGGTACTTTTGAGTTGCTTTTACACTTTACAGGTGATTCTTTTTATGTTTTTTAAGAGTTAACTTTTTGTTTTGAACTTTTTATTTTGTAGTAGGGTATAGCTGATTAACAATGTTATGACAGTTTCAAGTAAACAGTGAAGGGACTCAGCCATACATATACATGTATCTATTCTCCCCCCAAACCGTCCCATCCAGGCTGCCACATACTACTGAGCAGAGTTCCATGTGCTATACAGTAGGTCCTTGCTGGTCATCCATTTTAAATATAGCAGTGTGTACATGACCATCCCAAACTCCCTAACTATCCCTTCTTCCCCTGGCAACTGTAAGTTCATTGTCTAAATTACAAGTGATTCTTGATATGACAAATTCTTACACAAAGGAAGAAAGTTGCTGTTATTTACACTTAGAATTTCTCTATATAATTTGACATAATCAAGGAAATCCATCTTTAGGATAATACATCAGTTACTATATATTGTTATCTTTTAAACTGGAAACTCAAGCCCAGCTTATTAAAACTGTTGATAAGATTATATCAGTTAGCTTCACGAGAATTTTGTCCCAGTATACTACAGGTAGGGCCTTCCTGGTGGTCAGTGGTAAAGAATCTGCCTACAATGTAGGAGACTTGGGCTCAGTCCCTGGGTTGTTAAGATCCTCTGGAGAAAGAAATGGCAACCCACTCCAGTATTCTTGCTTGCAAAATCCCGTGGACAGAGGAGCCTGGTGGGTTGCAGTCCATGGGGTCGCAGAGTTGGATGTGTCCTAGCAACTACATCACCACCACCAATTCTACAGTATGACTTGGTAACTTGCTTAGGTGTTCACTGCCAGGAATCCTGTATCATGGTCTTAAAATTTCTACAGTGTGAGCCATTACTTTTTGTTCTTTTCTTATGTGAGAAAATGAACAGTTCAGCACCTTCACTTAAATGAAATGAAAAAAAAAAGTGAGCAACTACTTTGCTGATAAAGTAGATTTATGAATAAAAGTTTATACTAGTTAAATAAGAATGGTGGATAAAACATGCTTTTATTTCTCCTTTGCATTTTAGTATGGATTAAATGTGTGAGAATACAGTTTTTAAAAATTTCACAGAAACTTCCCAGGAGAAAAGTGCTCTTCTCTTTTGGAATGAAACATCAGTAGTAGCAGCCAAAGGAGATATACTAGAGAACATATGACAAGTTTCACTTAAACAAAGATAATTTACTATCTCTATTTAATCTTCTAAGATAAAACAGGGTGAAATAAAAAAGCAGAATACTCAAAATAAGTCTTTTTTCCCACATACCAAAGCTAAAGCCTTACCATTTTGATAGATTTTTGTCCTGGAAAAAAAAATCTAGCATGAATCTAGTTTTAAGCTCAACTTGATCCCAATTTTGATGCAAAAACAAATGTGGGAAGCAGTGTGTATGGGGGGGTCATCTAGAATCCTCACTGCTGTCTCTGTATGTTACTGACTGCTGTCTGTGTGTCGTGTGGGACATTAGACATTACCACAGCATGGATGAATTCAGCCACTATGACCTGCTTGATGCCAGCACCCAGAGGAGAGTGGCTGAGGGCCACAAAGCGAGTTTCTGCCTTGAGGACACGTCGTGTGACTACGGCTACCACAGGCGATTTGCATGCACTGCACACACACAGGTAGGATGGCAACCTGGAATCAGGAGCCCACACACTTCAGAGAGAAAACAGCCATCTATTTTCTTTCCTCCTGCCCATCTTTGTGAAAAACTGTTTTACTCAGGGGGTCATCTAGTCCAAATGACACATTATTGGGAAAAGGAAAGTGATGGCTTGATGATCCAAATTACTTTTAAAAAGTATTCCATCAACACAGAAGGTCAAGGTGTATACTTGCTATGTTCCACAATGAAGAGCAATAGTCTATTATCTGAAAAGATCGGAAGGGTTTCCCATTTTTGCACTCACCCTGTATTCTTTAACTCAACTGGTAAGTAACTATACAAGAGAGATGCTTTGTCACCTGCAAAACTCTCTCTCCATCTGAGCTAAAAATAGAATGGTGGTTGGGGTTAGCAAAAGGACAGAAGTAAGTTTCTTGAAAAGCACTTTAAAAAATGTCTCTTTTAATCAGGCAGAGAAGAGCATGACAGTTTCGTTCTCCGTGCATATATATTTAAACCTACGGTATAATTGATGTCAGATGTCCTTTGGATGGATTTTTAAAAATAGTGCTGTCCTAAGCAGTTTTTATGTCTTATAATGGGAAAATGTGTGTCAGTTAAAAGCTGTGCCAGGATTTCCATAAGAAACCCTAATTTGTAAAAGGACATTATAATTTTACTCCAGCGGAAATCTTGGCAGGGAGTAGTGAATATACGTAACTCAGGGCACAGAGGATCAGCAGCTGGCATCTTGGGAAGCAAATTCCAGGGCTGTGGCAGGAAGCTTTCTGGTGACCTAAATATTATCATTCCTTCTTTCTATGGACTTAAAACATCATAGCAATTGGAAGGCGAAAAGTTCAGTTCCTCTCACCCTGGGGCAGCACTTACTCTAAGAAAAAGTAGATGTAACCTCACATTACATGTATGTTTGTGTAAGATTCCCTTTTCGCACAGTGATCCCTAAGTCCCACAGCACCTGCCAGTGCAGGGTACCTTGAGTTTACTCTCTTCACTTAGAAGAGGCACTCTGAACAGCTCAATGCTCAATATTTGAATCTAAGACTATAGGCAGCATGTGACTCCCCCAACTCCTTGGCTGGTGACCCTACTTCATTTTATGTGGTAGCTTTCTTATTAACTATCCTCCATTTTATATCCTATTTAACCACTATTCACTAGATCTTACACTACAAATGACTAATGTATTTGTGTTTTTCACTACACTGGTTGTCTCTTGAACATGGGCTTCCTTTAAAGGGAAAAAATGTTTTCACAAAGCCCCAGTGTTGACTTAGTTATATTATGGCCCTTTAAAATGTATCCAAATATAAAACTAGATATAACTTCTTTATATTTATACTCTCATATAAATTCTTGGGCTTCCCTTCCCTCAGCTGGTAAAGAATCCACATGCAATGTGGGAGACCTGGGTTTGATCCGTGAGTTGAGAAGATCCCCTGCAGAAGGGAAAGGCTACCCATTTCAGTATTCTGGCCTGGAGAATTCCATGGACTGTATAATCCATGGAGTTGCAAAGAATTTGCATATTAAATATATATGAAGCTAGACATTACATTAACCTCATTCATTTATGAAATAGTTCAGTTCAGTTCAGTAGCTGAGTCGTGTCCGACTCTTTGCAGCCCCATGCATCGCAGCATGCCAGGCCTCCCTGTCCATCACCAGTTCCCGGAGTTCACTCAAACTCACATCCATCGAGTGGGTGATGCCATCCAGCCATCTCATCCTCTGTCGTCCCCTTCTCCTCCTGCCCCCAATCCCTCCCAGCATCAGTCTTTTCCAATGAGTCAACTCTTCGCATGAAGTAGCCAAAGTACTGGAGTTTCAGTTTTAGCATCAGTCCTTCCGAAGAACACCCAGGACTGATCTTTAGAATGGACTGGTTGGATCTCCTTGCAACAGTTACGTTTGGCTAAAGCCAAATAGTTAATTTATATAGTCTTGGCTGTGGTGGCTGTGGTTCTACATTTTTTAAGTTTTTAAAGTTTGAATACAGGAAATGCCTGTTTGCTTACTGCCCTGAAACAACCCTCCCCCCCTTTTTTTTGTTTGCCAGTTCAAATAATCAAAACTTATACTTAAATTCTGCCATCTGAGTAAGGTAGAGTGCCAGTGTCAGTATTCTTTAAAGTGCTCTTGTTCACTTGAAGGTAAGATCAGCATTATTTAAAGCAGTCTTAAATAGGTATCTAATTTGGTGAATCCCTTACAGTGCCATGAAGGTGGTACTAGTAGAAGAAGTAGCAACGATAATAGCTAACACTGAGTATATACTCTGTGCCAGAAAGAATTATGTGCTGGAAATCAGAAACTGAAAACTCCTCACAATGTACTGACTACGCAGCATCAGGTTAGTGAATGATTACAGGTTGGTATGGACCAGCGTGGGAAAACAGTTCTCACTGCAGTGGCACAGGTCCTTTCTGAGTCTGGCCTGTCTGCACTGTTGTGTACTGTATGAGAACACAGTACTCCCCCGTTCTTCCCAAATCGAGGCCCAGGCAAACCAGCACTGGTCCAGCATCCTCCAGATGATTCTGCCCTCTCTCTGGTGGCCAAGGTGATCTTAAGCACCAAACAATATTGAGTTTAAATGACTGCAGCGTATTCCTTTAAATTTACTTTGATTAGTATTAGAATGAAAATACAATAGTGAAAACTTCTGATAAAGAACCAGTGGAATCAAGAACATACCTATGGATTCCAATTTGAGCAAATTTCTCCAGACTAACTTGCTGGAGGGCAAGAACCATATCTTGGTGGTGTTTTTCTCCTCTCAGCCGCTAGAAGGACTCATTTACTACTGAAGTGAGTATCTGAGCAAGTAGAGTTGACGTGGCATTCATCCCTTTAACACAACAACAAAATATTCAGTGATGATGTGAGAAAGATTACAGCGTGGTGGTTATAAACAGAGACCTTGGACCCCAAATGCCTAAACTCAAAAACAGCTCAGCCACTTACCAGCTATTTATTCTTGGATGAGCTATTTGACCTTACACAGCCTTAGTTTCTTCATTCATAAAATGCATTAATACTACCTTCTCCCTTGTGTAGTTGTGAGAATTAAATTTATATATATATATATATATATATATATATATATATATATTTTACATGTTTAAAATTGTTCCTGGCACATAATACATACTTCATAAGTGTTAACTATTCAAAAATGCAATAAGACTCCATCCTTAGGGAGCTTACAATCTCTAGTAGATTCATTCTTATATAGGATGATTTTAATATAGAGAATAGAAGGATAAATAGCATAAAATGTATACACAAATTGAGTATCATGGGCTTTCAGAGTATAGCAAGGTAATTTCCAAGAACAGAAATTGGAGAGAGTTCCACTAATAAGATGCCATTTGAGCTAAATTATGTGGCCTTTATTCCTGAACTGGTAATATTCAAGGATTTTGGTGGAGGCCTATTTTGTCACTTAAGATTGTATTTATCACTAGTGATTTATTACACTTTTAAGCGAGATGTACTACTACTTATATTAGTCCTGTATTTTTTTTAGCTGGAGGTGCTATAAGGCTGAGTAATATATACTTCTCAAAGGAGATGCAATATAAGTATAGTTTTATGTCAAACTCTTGTAAGTACTAATTAAAATTTAATTTGCAAATAATAAGCATATTCTTTAGCACACTCTAACCATTTACCATCCTTTTAATTTTTGAATTTTATTTGTTTCAGGGCTTGAGTCCTGGCTGCTATGATACCTATAATGCAGACATAGACTGCCAATGGATTGATATCACTGATGTCAAACCTGGAAACTATATTCTCAAGGTAGAGAACTTTGAATATATACCCATAATGTATTTCAATTACAACTCAGTGGGCTTATTCTCTGGAGTCAAATGTTAAATATTCATGGTCCTGCAAGCTATTATACATCTTCTAGAACTACTTCTAAACCAACCTAGATATATTTTAAAAATTCTTATTTGAAAGAACTTTATGGAAAAAGATCCAGCCTCTTCAAAAACTCCAGACTTGAACCACATGCCTTATTTACACCCTCTTCCTTGCCTGATTTAGTTGAATTATGCTGCCTCTGTTTTAGCCTCCATCACATGGGAAGAGGAACAAAATTAACCAGTAAACACCACTAATGAAATCTGAAACACAGATGATGTTTGTTTTGCCTAGGTCAGTGTGAATCCCAGCTATTTGGTGCCTGAGTCGGACTATTCCAACAATGTCGTCCGCTGTGAAATCCGCTACACAGGACATCACGCGTATGCCTCGGGCTGCACAATTTCACCGTGAGTCCCATTTGCCTAGCTAAGTAATTCTCTTAACGATGAGTTTTAATTCATTGATAGGCATTCTACACATACATCTGTTTTCATTACTACTGCAGCTTCCTTGTAAAATAGGTCAAAGGTAGAAAATAATAGAGAGTCTGCACTATCATATAACTGGAGCTGACCCTTTTTTGATAATGCTAGAAAACAGAGTCACAGATTTGACCCCTGGAAGATCCCCTGGAGAAGGAAACAGCAACTCATTCCAGTATTCTTGACTGGGAGATCCAATGGACAGAGAGCCTGGTGAGCTATATAGTCCACGGGATTACAAAAGAGATGGATACAACTTAGGGACTAAACAAAAACAACAAGAGAATGGAGGAGGAGATATGCTCAGGTTTTTAATCACCCTGAAACTTAGCTTTTAAGACAAGACACAGAACACATGTATTTACCCACAAAGCCTGTGTGGCAGCTGAATCTGTAAAATATGCAGTGTGGGTAACCTTATGGGAGCCCAAGGAGTTGGGTTTCTGGCCTCTTCCTCATAGTCCATGAAGGAGCCCTGAAAAAATTCCTAGAATTCTTCAAAGTACATTTTGAAAGTCACTGCCTTAAAGTACACAACTGAAGAGGTCAGACCACATGTTCTGTAGAAATCAAGATTCCACATATTTGAGTTCTACAAACACAAGTAATAGGGAAATACCTTGCAAAAGAAGGGCTGTGTGGAGATGCCTTCATAATTTTTCTAGTCCTAAAGCCCTTCTTTGGATGACATTTTAGAAGGAATCCCAGCAGTTATTATAGACATGGTGCTTTGAGAGTAATGAAAAGAAAGTTGGGAAGTTTTGCCTTCTTGTGTCTCTGTCCCACCTTGACCTGTGGCACTGCCTGCCCTAGTGATGCTGGGTTATATATTCTAACTCATATGCCAACAATAAAATACCATTAGAGTGATACTGAACACAAGCCAGGTTTGCTGTGATGTGAGAAAGGCACTAGTTAGTAGACAGATGTCTAACAGAACCACACTGGAAACTTAATGAAAATTCTTCCCTGTTTCACAAACCAGGGCAATGATTACTGCACATGAACCTGTAGTTTGTGGGCTTTCCGAATTCCACATGAACCTATCTGGTTGTGCATATTTTATCGACTACTCGGGGGCTAATAGCCAGGGGAAAGGTGGAGCTTACAGCAGCCCATGCTGTGCATTGTGGACTGGGCTACATCCACCTTGGAGAGGAGCCTTTCCCTTATTTCCATGAAGGAGCAAAGCCTGTGTTTTCTACATGCGATCATACCATTAGAGACATATGCAGTCTATGACAAACAAAGGTGTAGGACTGAAAGAAGATTATCAAATAAATGATTCTGAACATGCCTGAAGTACAGAAAACCTGGCTGGGTTTATGGCCCACACTGTGTGGAACTGATCACAGTATAACTGAAAATCCCCAGAAAAGGAATATAACTCAATTTAAAATTATTAATTTCTCTTAATTTTATAATTCCACATTCACTCATTATTTATTCATTGGCACTTTAATTTTTGATACAATGCTTAAATTCCATGGAGGGGGGTGCTAAAATGAAATGCATTAGAAACAGGAGGACCTCGGCGATGATAAGCTAAGTGACCCTCAGGTACAACTGCTGACCTCCTATGAGGAAAAAGTCAGAGAGGTGATTCTATTGTTGTATAGAGAGTGACTTGCTTGTTTATCATCAGCAGAATCCACTGGGTTGGATACTGATAGACATTTAGAGCAAATAAAAACTGTTACTCTGTTCTAGCAGAGAGTTTCTTTCTCTTTCTCTTTTTCATTTTAGCCAGTTGTCATTGACTGAATGTGAGTGGTTGATGAAAAACTTTAATGACCAATACGGATCAGATGAAAATATGCAAAAGTTAAAGGACTCATAGGTAGTAATCTGTAATTAAATAACAATCTCATATATATCTATGAGTGGAAAATAATGGGAGGAGTACGGAAACCTCAGCTTACACCCCCACCTGCAGGAGAATGATGCTCCCTCTTATATCTTGACTCTAAGTTCCACCTCCCTTGATAGGGATCAGAGTGCAGAGAAAGGAGATATTTTCTCTGGCTGTGGCTTTAGGGCAGCACTTGAATTGGGCCTTGAGGGCTGAGGAGGACTGCATTGGAGAGAGTTAAGGAGGGCCATGCTAGGAGGAGTCAACGTCACCCGCAACTACATGGCAAGAAGAAATTGCAGGGCGTCTTTGGAAAAGCGAGTTAGCTTGGCTAAGGCATAAATTTCATGGGCAAGAAGAATGGAAAGGTTGGGACAAGATCAAAGGGAGCACTGAAGAGCAAGCTGAGAAGTCTCAGCTTCATCCTGGTGACCATGGGGAGTCTCTGAGGTTTCCTGAGTAAGGTTTGTATCTTGCCTAAAGCCACATGGTCGCTCAGCAACTCTGTAAGCAGCAGTGTGTGTGTGATTCCCTTGGTGATGTTATTGTAATTAAAAAACAAAACAAAACAAAACAACAAAACTCTTAAAGACACATCATCTTTTACTTCACTGGTTGTTTTTCATGCTAATCAAATATCTGAATGCGTTGTGTTTGTGTTCCTTGCTTCAGTTGAGTTGTATCCGACTCTTTGTGACCCTATGGACTACAGCCTGCCAGGCTCCTCTGTCCATGGGATTTCCCAGGCAAAAATACTGGAGTAGGTTGCCATTTCCTTCTCCAGGGGATCTTCCTGAACTAGAAATTGAACCTGGGTCTCCTGCATTGCAGGAAGATTCTTAACCATCTGAGCCACTAGGTATTGGTGTGTAAAACCACCCAGTAACAAAGTGTGTGCCTTGGGTGTATCCCCTCTCTCTCATTTTCCTTACTGTAAACCCAATGATTGACCCAGGTGACTCTCTGGCCCAGTTCAGTTCTAAGATATCATCATTAAATTCTTTTTTCACAGAAACTACTTGGGAATAAATTCACAGAAATTATTTGGAAACTGATGGTTTATAATCTGGACTAAGTGATTCTGATTTCACGTACATAGGGATCTGTGATCACAGTATAAATACAGTATTTGATTTACTGGCTTTGACCCAGTCTTGGCCTATTAGTGTACCATTCTACATCCAGAACCTTGCTGGGAAACAACCAATGCAAGACAGTGTGAAGGTCATGAACCTGCTTCTTGGTGGGCCTGCCACACTAGCTGCATAGAGTGAACTCACTTGGCCAGGGCTGGTGGTCCTGTAAACCCTGCTTTATTCTTACATGTTTCAGAGGGTGTTTCTTTTAACTCTAAACATCAAGTTTGTAGGTATCAGGCATAAATTTTCTCCTATTGACATAGTCACCATCTTCAAATCATGTATTAAATAATGTATTAATGGATAATTTCAGAAGGTGACTGTTGCATAGGTGGAGGGAAATTGTCATATATATATATATATATAATTTAAGGTGACTTTAAACTTGTCTACTATACTCATTCAGAGTATTATCAGGTTAATACTTGTTTTATTTTGTTTTCTTAATCTAGGTATTAGAAAGCAAGCCAAAACTCCCAAAGGATATATCAGTGCCTGGTGTTCTGAAGTGGAAAAAACCAGATTAACTTCAGTAGGATTTATGTATTTTGAAAGAGAGAACAGAAAACAACAAAAGAATTTTTGTTTGGACTGTTTTATAACAAAGCACATAACTGGATTTTGAACATTTCAATCGGCATTATTTGGGAAATTTTTTATTATTATTCACATTACTTTGTGAATTAACACAGTGTTTCAATTCTGTAATTGCACACTTGGCTCTTTCAGAGAAACCCAAATTTCTTATGCTTCTGAAGTTTCAGTGCAAAAGGAAAAAAAAATTTGATGAATGAGTCAAAATTATTTTAAACTGAGAATTTTCTAAAGTTCTAAAACTTTAGTGAACCTTAATAATAACTGGCTTATATGTGTCCTAGCATAGATCACTTTAGAAATGAAGCTCCTACTGTTTAAATAGATATGGACACATTTGGTACTGAGGGAGGAACAAACAGGTTATCATTGGTGTCAAGAAATATTACTATATAGCAGAGAAACGGCAATATATGTATTCAGATAGTTACATCCCTATATAAAATTTGTTTACATTTTAAAAATTAGTAGATAAACTCCTTTCTTTCTGTCAAGTGTACAAGTTCATTCTGACTTAAGTCAGCTTTTGTTTTGGAACAAATTAAGTAATTGAGCTGCCCAACTTGTGTCTGACATTTGTTGATGCACCCCTCTATTCTTTAATTTTACTATGGGCAGAGACCTTTTCAGTGACACTCTTAAAATTACTGTTCTGGGGATCTGCTAGACATAGGACAACTGTATCAATGGGAAGTCATTCTGATGATAGATATGATACATTCAGAGATAGTATGCATTTTAGTATATTTAACTATTAGCCAAAAAAATTCCCTTGCTGATATAAAAATCATACAAAAAAGTCCCCCAGACCACAGCTGTCTCTAAAATACTTAGAAATATTAGTGAGAAACAGGATTTTCAACTTTCCTACACTTTTTTAAATGATCAGCTTTAAAAAGAGTAAGACTAACATTTTTTAAATTATCCAGAATAGATGACATAATGTATATGAATACATGAACATTATTCTAGGTCATCTAAGAATCAGTCATATGTGTTTTTTGTGTGTATATCTGAAATATAATACAAACTAGCAAAGCACATAGTATTACATACTTGAGACATTGGTGAATAAAGGGGGACAAAAAAAGAACAGCTTTCTGCAAAATCAAGGAGTGTGTTGCATAATGAGACAGCTGTGATTTTATTTTAAACTGTGAAACCATGTGCCACATCAGAATTTGGAGAATTTCTTTTTTTCCTAGATTCAAAAGATGTAGAAAGAGATCAAATTATATTTTTTAAGTTAGTGGTGCTGAAGCAGAAGTTTTCCTCTCTTAACCAGTATTAAAATCCCAAGCAAGGTATTTCCAGTGCCAAGACACACTAGGTAGAATTTTAAAATGAGTGGCATCCCTATATTGTGTCATACAGTTGTAAAGTTAGCACCAACTACCAACCATTCTTCACTCACCGAGTGCTTTGCACTGTAAGAAGGGCTAGAGGTGGGCAGTCGTCAGGGGAGATAGAGCGGGCTGCAGGAGCCTCACCTGCCAGGCACACACTTACCACGAGACAATACAGACAGCTTGATAGAGAACCAGAATTTTCATTGAGCTAGTATCTGAGCTATGGAATAACTTCTTTGATGTACCTCTTTGCCTTCGATCGCTTTTAGCTTTAAGATTGTAGAATGATCCTTTAAAATTGTAATCTTTTCTAATAGAGATATTTTAATATACTTGCTTTTTTAAAAAACAAAAACTACTGTCAGTATAATACTGAGCCAGACTGGCATCTACAGATTTACGACCTATCATTTCATCAAGATTCTCACCCCTGTATAAAAGCTAGCTAATATCATAGCCTTTGGATACATGAGATGTGTTTACTATCATTCCACTGGCCTTCCATCTGCCTGTAAATCCATCATTTTAGGGCCTAAAATATGCTAGAGACTAACATGCTAGGCATTAGGATATGAAAAAGACTGTCCCTAACCTCATTAAGTATTCAAAATGTCATTATTACTCATTAGGTTCAACTTATCTCATTTTTAACATCATAAGTACATGCCTAAAAAATTTCTATTTAAAGCACTATTGTTTTTCATGACCATATTTTATTAAAAAATAAGTTTAAAATGAATACATATATGCATGTATGTGTTACTAATAATTAAAACTCTTTCCAATCCCTAAAATCTCTGCCTTTTAAATATAACATATACTATTTCATTGATTTTGGGAAAAAAATTCAATTAAAAGGTTAAAGATTCTCACTTATTCCTTATATAAATATTCCTCCCCACCCCTAATCACTCCTAAACACTCTCAAATAACTCACAAATATTGATTTAACACTCAGTATTTTTGAACCTCAAAGAATCTCTTCTCTGAATAACCACCAAAACTCACAGATAATGATTAGTTGGTAAAATGTATCCATTAATAAAAAACATAATCCAGCCTTACCAAACTCTAAATAAAAAAATCTTTTAAATAGGAAGTAGAAATGAAACAAAGAATTTTGAGTACTAAAAGAGACTGGTTTTTAAACACAGACTGTGAAAAAATAGAAAGATAACTTAGTGAGTCTTCCACATGCCATATTAGTGGCCTTATAATTATTCAGACCACAGTTTGTATTAAAGATGTCTTACCTTCTAAGGCTAGGATTCAGTCTCAAATAACTTTCCTATTTCCAGGAAATCTTTATATTTTTACATAATATTCACAATTGCTAATTATTCACTAGATATTATTTTTAATAATGAAGAACAAATGTTTTCTTTTTTTTCTCCTTGACCTCAGAGGAGATCATCACACCCATAATCTTCTCAATATTCAGACTGTAGAGGAAATGCAGTTCACTAAAATCATGGTGCTAAGAATTTCTCTTTACCAAATTATGTTAAAATACTGAACTTCTGATCAGAAGACATTTTGTCTTAAAAATAACTTGTTTTGATACTAACAGTATAATAAGTAAAACTACCCTTTTCTATATATCACAATCAATAGCCACATTTCATTCCCAGCTACCAAAAGTCTTGGGCCACTTTTGAATACTTAAAGCATGCCATTTATCCTTCTAATCAAAATGGTGCTGAATTATTTCAACTTGAATGTAAAATGTGTTGTCTTAGCTCACAGGATATAAACATTTAATATATAACTGCTTGCTATGAACTATGTAACATGTGATTTGGTATTGTAATGTTTTTAATGAAGCTTTAGTTTCTTCCAAATTTTTCAGGAATACTAGTTGTAAAACATTTTTAACTTTTGAAGAGCTCTTATTTTAAATGCCCAGACACTGGCTTTATAATCTTTACACTCTCACATTCTTTTATTATATGCTTATACTATGATTGCAAGATTATGTAAAAATGCCTTGAATAAATGATTTCAAGTGTCTAGAGTGGTCATTTGTTGTTACGTATAAATAAATGATATGAATTTCACTTAGATTAAGATCTTAAAGGCATGTGTATGGTTGGTGATTTTGCTTAATTGCTTTTTATATTAACAAACTGTTTATCAGGCTCACACGACTTGAAACTTGTCTATAATGGATAAAAATCTAGCTAATATTTTAAAAAGAAACTATCATAGCGGAACAGATTCTAACTTTTGGCATCATTACCAACCCCTTCCAAGGATGTGAAATAGGCACAGAAAGAATAACTCTGTTTTGATTTGCCTCTGTTTTGATTTGCATTTCTTAGAAATACTCATGAGCATATGTGCACCCAGGGGACACATCTAGCTCAAGATACAAATTATTTATATGAAGAGAAACATTGCTATCACAGTAATCCTTCTTTAAATGTGTACCAGATTAACCTGAAGCTAGTAGCCTAAGAAGATAAACAGGCCCCAAACTGTGAGCAAGTGTTTTAGGAGAACAATAATTAATTCACAAACAATTTACCTTTAAGGAGCTCTTGCAGGTAAATTAGACGTAGGCTTGTGGCTGGCAGTTTTCATTTTTGACAGTGGTAGGACTTGGCGACACTGGCAGCCACCGATTTCTGCTTTCCTCACCTGCTCAAGGAAAGGTGTTAGTGTAAATGATTACTTTGATGTCACCCAGTGTTCGCTGTTTCAGGCACTGTTCATTATTATTAGTTCATTAATCAAACATACATTCTAAGTAGTCACAGTCCCTCTAGAGTGGGTACAATTCAATGGCAGAAAAGTGGGGAATGAAAACCTCAGAGAAAAACACAGCAAAATATTAGTGTTCTGGAAGAACTGCAGCTGTAATGAGAGGGTTGGGAAAGAGTAACAGTAGTCAGCTGTACCCCTCCCTCTTGCAGTATTATCTTATTAGTGTTTTCACCATTCTTTTTAATCCATGATATAGAAAAATTTACACATGGTTGATGCTGGGGTGAGGCAAGAGTGGTGCAACTCATCCCTGATGTTTCTGCGCCTGAGTTCAAGAGCATCAGCAACTGGGTTAAATTTGCTTTGCAGATGAGAGATCTGAGGGGACGATGTAGGAGGAATGGGATGGAAAACACATACATGGTGCAACTTCTTCACTAATTTAGGCAACTAGTTCTCCAGAAAGTGACCTACAATGTCAAGATTTTCTCCAAGGCCCAGGCTGACCAGAGATGACTTTTTGTCCACAGGGAGTTATCCTGTTACTCTTTCAGGGTTTGAGAAGACTTATCAGGAGCTAAGCATACAAAGCCTTATTTTCCACCGCTTGCTCCCCAGTTTTCTAAAAGGAATACTTCTGAGTATTAGAAACTACAGGATTTGCGAATACAGGATTCCACAATTTAGCAACAGGTGGTCCTCTGTGTTTTATTTTTTTTTCTCTTTTGATGATCAAGAGGCCAATAAGAGTTTTAACCTCAAACAGTAGTCTCACTTGAATGTGCTTAGAAAAACATCTTAGGGTTAAGAGTTTGCCTTATCAGACTATTCTAGATTTTCATTCAATACTTCCATTATGAAGTTATTTAAAGTTGGTTCTCATCAATAAATCATGTTCCTTTCACTGCAGTAAAATTAAGGTAACAGTTCCTTAATAGTATCAAATACCTAGCTAGCAGTCAAATTTCACCAATTGTCTTAAAAAATTTTTTAAGTTGATTTGTTTGATTCAGGATCAAACAAGGACACACTGACTTAGTGATTATGTGTTTTCAGTTCAGTTCAGTCGCTCAGTTGTGTCCGACTCTTTGTGACCCCATGAATCTCAGCACGCCAGGCCTTCCTGTACATCATCAACTCCTGGAGTTCACTCAAACTCACGTCTATTGAGTGGGTGATGCCATCCAGCCATCTCATCCTCTGTCATCTCCTTTTCCTCCTGCCCCCAATCCCTCCCAGCATCAGAGTCTTTTCCAATGAGTCAACTCTTCACATGAGGTGGCCAAAGTACTGGAGTTTCAGCTTTAGCATCAGTCCTTCCAAAGAAAACCCAGGACTGATCTCATTTAGAATGGACTGGTTGGATCTCCTTGCAGTCCAAGGGACTCTCAAGAGTCTTCTCCCAACAGCACAGTTCAAAAGCATCAATTCTTGGGTGCTCAGCCTTCTTCACAGTCCAACTCTCACATCCATACATGACCACAGGAAAAACCATAGCCTTGACTACACGGACCTTTGTTGGCAAAGTAATGTCTCTGCTTTTGAATATGCAGTCTAGGTTGGTCATAACTTTTCTTTCAAGGAGTAAGAGTCTTTTAATTTTATGGCTGCAGTCATCATCTGCAGTGATTTTGGAGCCCCCCAAAAATCAAGTCTGACACTGTTTCCACTGTTTCCCCATCTATTTCCCATGAAGTGATGGGACTGGATGCCATGATCTTCATTTTCTGAATGTTGAGCTTTAAGCCAACTTTTTCACTTTTCTCTTTCACTTTCATCAAGAGGCTTTTTAGTTTCTCTTCACTTTCTGCCATAAGGGTGGTGTCTTCTGTGTATCTGAGGTTATTGATATTTCTCCCAGCAATCTTGATTCCAGCTTGCGCTTCTTCCAGCCCAACATTTCTCATGATGTACTCTGTATATGTTAAATCTCTTTAAAATCTATATATTTCCCTTTTATCATTTTTTCTTTGTCTTGCTATTAAAGTGTGTGCATTTTTTTTACATCCCATAGAATTTTCCACATTCTAGATTTTAAAGACTGGATCCTGGTGGTGTCATTTAATATTAATACATTCTTCTGTTCCTTGTATTTCCAATAAAATGTCAAATCTGGAGGCTTGACCAGATGTATGTTTACAAGTTTGATTGGGGGGAGCAACAAGACATTATAGATGATGGTGCATCCTTCATAACTCTAACATACGAGGAAGCCCAGGATGTCTCTACCATATCTTTTTGTGATGTTAAAAATGATTAGTGGGCTCAGCATTGTCAGTCTGATACATCCACTGCAGAAATCCCCAAGAGATTCTTACCTACTCATTTTAGCAGTCATTGATGATCACTGCTAGATCTATTATCAAATTTTCATATTAGGCAATTTTCTAAAAAAAAAGAACTGTTGAATATTCCATAATGTTATACATGCTTTTTAATTTGAACCAAACTGTTTATTTCATTAATGCACTTTACTAAATTAAATAACATTTAATATGAAATTTAATAACTGATCTTTATTTCCCCTCCTTTTAGTAATTTGAATTTTACATCCCATAGAATTTTCCACATTCTAGATTTTAAAGACTGGATCCTGGTGGTGTCATTTAATATTAATACATTCTTCTGTTCCTTGTATTTCCAATAAAATGTCAAATCTGGAGGCTTGACCAGATGTATGTTTACAAGTTTGATTGGGGGGAGCAACAAGACATTATAGATGATGGTGCATCCTTCATAACTCTAACATACGAGGAAGCCCAGGATGTCTCTACCATATCTTTTTGTGATGTTAAAAATGATTAGTGGGCTCAGCATTGTCAGTCTGATACATCCACTGCAGAAATCCCCAAGAGATTCTTACCTACTCATTTTAGCAGTCATTGATGATCACTGCTAGATCTATTATCAAATTTTCATATTAGGCAATTTTCTAAAAAAAAAGAACTGTTGAATATTCATAATGTTATACATGCTTTTTAATTTGAACCAAACTGTTTATTTCATTAATGCACTTTACTAAATTAAATAACATTTAATATGAAATTTAATAACTGATCTTTATTTCCCCTCCTTTTAGTAATTTGAGATAGTTCTGGAACCTTATAAAAGACATTCAAGGTGCTGTGCTCTTTCACAAGAAAAGCCAAAACGTTGTTTTTGGAGCTGTTTTTCCCATGTGTGTGTATATTTTTCTCCCATTATTGTTAAAGATAATTTTAACCTTACACAAATGATCTGTTGATTTGAAATATCATGGGAAAACTTTGACCTAGAACATTTTCAAAGAGGTTAGTTACTGGAAATACAAAAAAACTAAGGATACTTGGCAAGGTGGTTATATTACATACTTCAAATCTCTACACAAGTACATAGCTTTCGCCATCCTCAGATTTTTCAGTTTCCAATTGAGTTTCTCAATTTCCTGTAAATTAAATTTTAAGAAACTCAAATGACATTCAAGGCCTTCCTTTAGCCTTAATTCTCCACTTCATCAGTTTCATATCTACCACTTTTCTGCATTCTCTTCTCTAGCCAAGCTAGACAACTGACTATTCTTCTTACTCCTCCTGTCTCTCCAGAAGTCAAGTACTTCCCTGGGGTACACATGGGGAGTTTACTTCTCTCCTAAGGTGTTTCATTTCTTTTTATTAACAAATTCATATATATTCATGCTTTCTTACTAGACTTGAAGAGAACAGCTACTCTTTCCCGGCTAACACCAGTCTTTCTACAATTTAAGAGATATTAGCGCCTTGATTCCCTTTTGGGAGAATACTTTGCCCACACTGCATTGCTAACCGTGATATCCTACACCAAGCAGGACACAGCTCCAGATCCCATGTTCAGTGAATTAAAGGACACCTTCTCTCTAAAATGTTAATTGTCAGCAAAGTGACTAAAAGATTGACAATGTTTATAAATGATTAATTGGAAGTCAGATGAGTTTCTCAAGAACTGTTATTATTTACTGAGTGCCTGCAAGGAACCCTGTATGTATGCAATCCATGCAGCATTTATTTTGTTGTTTTCAGGGTTTTTCTTGCCTTTTTTTCCCTCACTTAGCCTCAGTTGGTCATTTCTTTACTCCCAGTTCATATTCACTTAGGAACAAACATTCAAAAAACCTTACTCCTAAAGTGCCTGATGAGTTCTTCTAGCCATACTTATAGAGTTGTTTTCTCTGCCCTCAAATAAAACAGGAACTGGGAGAAAGAGAAAAGTAGGATAGGAATTCAAACTGATAAGGAAGATGGCTAGAAAGAGGAAGGACAAGAATATTCAGAGTTTTGGGAAGCAGCATGGAAGGTTTTCTGATATTTTACCTACAGGTAACTTGTCATTCAGGCTTCCCCGGTGGCTCAGATGGTAAAAGATAAGCCTGCCAATGCGGGAGACCCAGGTTCAATCCTGTTGGGAAAATCCCCTGGAGAGGGGAATGGCAACCTACTCCAGTATTCTTGTCTGGAGAATCCCATGGGCGGAGTGCTACAGTCCATGGGGTTGCAAAGAGCTGGATACAACTGAGTGACTAAGCACACACGCAACCTCTCATTCAACAGTCCTGGACGCTTGTGAGACCCCCTGGAGAAAGGGGTGAGGGAACTTGGATACTTTACACGAAGATGAGGATAAAAAGCAAACAAAAAGCATCCTTACTGTAACCACAATAAAACTGGAATACAGCAAATGGGAAGCACACTGTAAATGAGGCAGAGGTAGACCGATGTTAATTTTATTTCTGCCTTTCCATTTCTAACTGCACTGGCTTCAACTTTTAAAACAATGTTAAGTGAAAATGTAGTAATAGTATAATGAGAGCAATCCTGGTTATAACTTCCAATATTTCTCCACTAAATGCAATACTGATTATTAGTGTCAGTAGTCAGTCAGTTCAGTCGCTCAGTCATGTCCGACTCTTTGCAACCCTATGAATTACAGCACCCAGGCTTCCCTGTCCATCACCAACTCCTGGAGTTCACTCAGACTCACATCCATCAAGT